>DWJZ01000739.1:0-28635 GCA_018249125.1 Asbolis capucinus
GACGAATTTTGTGAATTTAGTCGTAACTTATCAGCGAATTAACCGAAACCTCTAAACTGTTGCATGTGGTCTATGAAAGTCTATGAATCAATGTAGTACAGGTGGTTTCTATTTTCAGATTTATATCTAGAATTTTTTACTAATTCGACGAATTTTGTGAATTTAGTCGTAACTTATCAGCGAATTAACCGAAACCTCTAAACTGTTGCATGTGGTCTATGAACAAAAGAAGTTTGGAAACCACTGAGCGTATGACTAAAATTCCACCTGTTTATGACCGAAGTCTTCGATTGGTAAAGCACACTAATTTAGTAGTATTAACTCTTGAATTGAAGACAGACAAACTGAAGAACCACCACACCAATTGTATAAATTACTTCGTTGACCTTGACTAATATTATAAATGCGAAAGTTATTCCATGAATTTGAAATTTCAACCTGTGAGGGTCCTAGTTTTCCACGCGGACGTAGTCGCGGGAACAAGCTAGTCTATAGTAATATTATAAGGAAGAAAGATTTGTTTTTTGTATGATTGAAGCGATAAGGCTCCGAAATTAATTAAATATTATATGTCCTTGTAAAAATTTCGATAATGTTACCCGACGTCTGAAAAAAATTCCAAACAGAATTATGTCGCGGCCGCTGCGGAAATGATTGACAGTAAAGCAAATAGAGCAGTTTTATAGAGGACATCAATATCTATAAATAAGTGCGTGATACCATATGTCTAACAGTTACAGTTTTGTCACAATAACTACTTTTTTTAGTAATAGGTTCTTATGAAGCGAAATGAGAGTGTTTCTAGTATTAGTAATAATAAGTAAGTTGGATGTAGTTCTATCATGTGAGGGTGCAACTCACACTTGGCCGTACTTGTTTATTTGTACACACAGATCACGTATTAGCTGTGGGACTTTCTTGTAGTATTAGCAACGGCCTTTCACTTCGGAAAACCAATTTCTCCAAACCGGTACTCGATAAATCTTTGGGAGGGATTCTTTAAATGGACATTTTCATTTTTATTTGAAAATCAATTGAAATAATATAAAATGTTACTCAATATATCCTTTATACGTTATTGAAAATAGCATTAGAATCAGCTTTGGCATTTCTGGTTTTAAGAAGTGTGCGGGAAGAAAAGAATATACATAAATACGTAATATTTGGATTTTAGGAAACTATTAATTTCATGTTTTACTTCAGTGTCACAGTCGGTTAGTATATCGAGTGTATTCCTTGCCATAGAGTACTTGTTATATACTCCATGCTTTCGGCAGATGGCGTTGTTGTTGGTACACAGACAGCTGTAAAAATTCGTAGTTTTCGCAATCACAGCTCTATTAATAATACGAAAAAAGATAAAAACAATGTATTTCTCTTTACAGGTATTCCGACCGAAGTCACATACTTTGCACTGAAAGGCGATGCAGTATCGCTATACTAAGCAGCTTTGTGCTGCCTCCCATTTTATGCATTCCTACTTTTTTGGTAAGTCTATCTACTGATTAGTTTAATATTCTTGCTCGACTTGGCGGGGACACAACAGTGCCTCTAGTCATTTAATATTTGTTTAAGAAAAATATTAGGTAAGATACATATCTGATACAAATGACATTTAATGGGTTAAATGTACGTTGTCTTAAATTTATTTCAAAATGATCTATACTAACATTATATAGAGGAAAATATTGTGCGTTTGTTTGTCATAGATAAACTTAGGAGTGAAATAGGCTATATATTCGTCCGGAAGATTCATTTTCTTGGTAACGATGAGGAGAAAAAAGGGGTCGAATGAGAGCGTTTTTCCGAAGTCAGGGTAATTACTTGTATTAAATAATAAATGAAAAACGAGTTTGAAATGAATTACAGTTACCTAGGTTCAACGTAACACAGTTCGTTAATTAAATAAATTTAGAATATTATTATACAAAATTATTATTACGGGTAACAATAATATTACATGTTCCTCAATATACATTATATTATACACTGTATAAACTTCATTTAATATAATAATTACATTAGCGTGTATGTTATAATTAGGCACTAATTTACTAATAGACGTACAAACGTGGTAACTTGATTCACACACAAAAATTTTGTGTTAGCGGCAAGCAAGCTCACGACGGACTTTGTGATAGGGTTGCGAAAAATATTTTGTCAAAATAATGCTGCGAAAAAAAATACAATAAAAAATAGACTTCTCACAATTTGCTCAAAATTAGAACACTATAATTATGTTATTCTGTCTGTCTGTTATTCACGCCTAAAGTACGGAAGCCGGTACAATCTAGAGGTAGTTGCGGGAAGAAGCTATAATAAATAAATAAATATCTTTGGACAATTCACACTCGGCCAACTGACCCCAAACTAAGCGTTAGCTTGTACTATGGTGATCAGACAACTGATAAATATACATAAATACTTTTAAATATATACTTATATAGATATTACACCTAGACACACAGAACAAACATTCCTGCTCATCACAGAAAAGTTTGACCTGGGTGGGAATCGAACACACGATCTTTGGTGTAACAGTTAGGTTCACCAACCACTAGACCAACCGGCCTGTCAAATAATAATAATCTAGTGATTAAGCCCAAACTACATCTATGAAAAGTGGGTAGGTATATTTATTTCGAAGCCTTAATACAGTAATTATGAAGGTATTCCGATAATACTATATAAACACGTAAAATTTAAAAAAATATTATAACCTATTTTTTATAGTCGGTTCCAAATATGATTGATGTTGTGTTAAAATACTGATCATGCTATGACAGTCGCAACCTTCTACCATGACAGGACTTTATTTTCGGTGCGTGACTCGTGTTACAGGGGCGTGACGTCAGTATGACGTCAGTCAAATTAACATGGGAAGTTAGGCCTTGTTTTCCATCAATTATAATATTACTAGGATTTTGTATGCTGACAGATTTTATTAGTAAATAACTGAAATATTACTCGATTAGTTGAAGCCTGGAATAACATAGGCTTTTAATACCACGCGAACGACGCACAGATATTTAGTTAAAAATAACTTCGCCCACGATATAAAAGTAAGTATAATTTATTTGTAGATTCCATTCAGTTAGAAATTCTAAGGATATTTACAACTAAATACAATAAAATTGTTTCGTATTTGTCGTCTGCGAATAATAGACTTGTTATTTGTAAAGATTTAAGGACCGACTAGAATAGAATCGTACCTCGGACTTGGGAGTTTTCCATTATATTACAAAGGGGGCGCTACCTTCCTCGTCTCCTTTTCAGAATAATACCTAGTTTAAAATTAACAAGGTTCATTAAAAATATTTAAAAACTCAAGCTTTAAATAGATCCATAATACAAGGAAACACAAATAAATTCATAACTGTATTGTTGAGGAGTTCTCTTGTCTGGAGCCAATCCTGAACGTTGTATCAGGTCATGCGTCATAAAAATGCATTATCATCAGGGTGAAAACTTTATGCAAAATTTCCGCTCTGTAGTGTAAGAGTAAGTGGGTCTAATTAACCTTGAGAGATTTGACACGTAACAATTAATATACAAATATACTAACATACTTATATACAACCATACACTGCAAGTTAAATAAAAGCTTGTAAAAAAGGTTTTTATCAAATTATAATCGAACTATCCTTTCTAATAATTCTAATATTATGCGAAAGTTCCTAAGGATCTCCGTTACTCCTTTACGTAAAATCTACTGGAGGGATTTGAATGAAATCTCGCACGCAAATGAATTAAGGTTTAGAATAATACATAGGCTACTTATAATTTATTAATAAACGCGTGTATTTGGTCCATTGTGAGACTCTCTTATGTATTGTAATGTCGTTAATTCCACCCTTTTCTCCACTATAGTACGACACGAAGCACCCCGAATATCCATCCTTATACCGTGAATATCCCTCTGGTACGGACGGCATGCTTCACCTCGTCCTTTCTATGGTGTATGGCGAAGGATTGGAATAAGTTGTCTGTGTTTCCACTCAAGTCATGTAGGTTTCTTCAAGAAAAGAGTTAATGCGCTTTACCAAGTACGACTAAATCACCACTTAGCATCAGGTGGGATTGTAGTCAAGAATTAACTTATAATATATAATATAATATACATATGTAAAAAAAACATACATTTAACAAATGTCATGAAGAAATAGTTAAATATACGCGAATTTACAAATTCTCAAATGTTTTTTTCGACTTTAGACTTATTCGGTGTCATAACGGATAAAAAAACATTAGAAAACAAGCGATATAAATAATACGAGTATATATTATATGCCGGATCAGATATGAAATATGTATCTGACCGATGTTGCTTAGTTAATATTTATAGCTGTAATTTAACGATCGAAATGTCGTTGTAGTGCACAATATAGCAACCACAAAAGATATTTTATGTCAGAGAAAATATTGGGCGTCATATCAAAATGAAAAAAAAAATGAAAATGAAAAAAGCTACTCCTGAAAATTTTTCTTGATAATAATCTTGAGGAAAAATGTACCGAGGACCCGAAACTGTTATTTTATTATGAGTAGTTATTAAAATGAATTAATTATATATTGAATAAATACACTCACTAGTACTAAACAGAAATTAGTTCTACACAATTTTAAAAATTATCTTTAGAGCAAAAAATATTTTATTTTTTTGATATCCTTATTTTATAAGCCGAAAACGTTGAGTTATTTAACCAAAGGGCAATGTTTTCAATTATTTTAGTAATTGGAAAAGTTATTTTTTCTTTTCATAAAATGTTTTCTTCAAGTTGAAATTTTAATTTCCTGGTAACGGGCAAAGTTTTAAAAGGTTTTCTTTGTTATTATTATGCTCAATAATTATCATCATTTTCCCAACTACTGCTGCTCTTGATGAAGTATTTTTCTTCTTCATCTTTGTGACCCTAATCCCCATGACGTTTTGCTCACCATAGTAAAGTGTTGGTAAATTTCTAACGGATATACCTAACTTTAGAAAGTAATGCGCGCAGGATTTGAAACAACTTCCTGTTCGAAATATAAACTTTGAAACCGTTAGGATATCACTGCTTCTACCCTGAAGTAATTTAGGCAGGCATTTTGAAATATTTGTTTTATTATGTTTCTTTTAATATTTTTAATTAATTTTTAATACATCCTGTAATACAAGTTTTTCTTTTCTTTTTGTTATGCAGTTTTCGTTGTGGCGATTGAAATTCATTTTTATTTTTAACTAGTTTACCCAGCTGACATTGTACAGGAAGACTTAGACGCGTGTCTACCTAAAAAATTAATAAAGTGAATGTCAAATTATTTTTAACACATAAAACTGTAGAGAAAATATAAAAGCTAACTTTTATGTTGGCATTTTTAAGATCTACCATTTTTCTATACAAGTCATTTAAGTATCTCTTAACGTAGAAGCAGTATTCTCAAAAAACGCTTTCACTCTTCGTTTTCTTCGCAAATTCGCTTACCAGGAAAAATGCTTTTTTGATTTCCGGGATAATATGTAGTGTATGTTACTTCTATGATTTCGAGGTACATATTGGTGAAAGATTTTTTTATACTAGTACTTTTGTAACCTATTCCATGCAAGCAAACAAAAAAATCGTTGCTCTTTATAATATTAGTGTACATTTAGTTTAGTTATTTCATGTGTTAGGTTCTGTATTATCACGTAGTGTCACTTTCCTGTAAAACCGAGGTTATTGTGTATTATGGTTTTAATATTATATTGGCTAACATCAGTATTCATAAACAATCCTTGTTTAATTCGTGACCCAAAAACCACTATCTGCTGTACATCATGTTATGAAAGTATATAATATTATATTCCATAGTCAATACAAACAACATTCAAATATAAGAATGCTGGTCGCATTGAGCTTTGTAATCTTATAATAGTTTTAATTTTAAGTGGCAATTAATTAAAGGGTTTGTTAATATGATTAATTGTATATGGCCCTTTGCCATTAAGAAATGCAAAATATAGAGTAGATACTAGCCTTCTCTTTCTATTTAAAACCACGCTATCCGTTTCGTTAAATACCTCAGAAGCTGCTATAATTACGGTAAAAATTTTTGACACTTGAAATATTTGGACTGCTAGTGGGCTCTATGAAGTGCACAGTTGATAAATACCGGTATGTTTTGTTGATAACAACAATGGAATGATAATAATTACGATAACTACCTTCATGAATACCCGCATAAGCGTGCATTATAATCAAAATCAAATCTAAATTTCTTCGCAAATAACACACGTTTATCATACAATGCAAATTATCATCGAATGGCTTTTGAAACACATTGTTTACTTTGCAGGTATTTGATATTCACAAGAAGGATGTGACCGATTTAAATGGGAATGCGGGCACAGCGTACCACGTGGACTCTGACAGTCAAGGAACACTATACCAGGTCAACTTCTGGGTTCATGCTGTTCTGATAAAATTACTGCCTTGTTCGATTCTAACAGTGATAAGTCTATGGCTGATACGAGCACTTTATAATGCTAACCAGCATCAGAAGAACTTACGGAATTACAGCAATTGCGCTGCGGCAGAGAAGATGGTGAAAAGACAGCATAAAGCAGACAAAAGGACAGATAGAACGACGAAGATGTTGTTGGCTGTTCTTCTCTTGTTTCTCGTGACGGAGCTACCCCAGGGAATTCTGGGGCTCATGAGTGGACTGCTGGGTTGGTGTTTCTTTAAGAAGTGCTATAACTTATTTGGAGAGCTGATGGATTTCCTGGCGTTGTTGAATGGAGCTATAAACTTCGTGCTGTATTGCTCGATGTCGAGGCAGTTCCGGCAGACCTTCAGACAGCTGCTACTGCAGCGACCCCTGGCTAGATTCCTGCCACCAACTGCCTCTCACTCTGACAACCAAAACACGTATGTATTTCTTAACTACTCGTATGTATATGCATAATAGTATTATGCATGTGTGTCTTATATATTTATTTTGTGAACGTGTTCTCTAGCCTATTCTCACTTGCTACAGCGACATGACAAAATAGGACGCTGGATGTGCGAAAATATGTATGTCTCTTTCACACTTAAGGAAATGTTGCTAGGACATTATTATTACTGCTTCAGTCATTTTGTCGGCGCTGTCGCAAATGTGAATTGGAAAGTGGCGTGCCAAATGTAAAGTCTGCACAGTCGTTGATAGGGTATGATTGAAATATATTTGATGTTTATTCACATAATTTATTCGTACATGGAAACTTTTAATTTGGGAATTTTACTACTAATATTAATTATACGAAAATTGCCTGATTATATTGAATAAAAAGACTTTTATTTTTAATGCGACTGTTTATCTTATATATTAAAGCTTTATATTGCATTACAAATAATTTAATATAAATTAAACATTCGTATTTAGACAGACTTTGCAACAATAATATTAGACATAGACAACCCTTCAATGAAAGTTTGTTTTGAGTTTTGTCAGAAAATAATTATTTAGGTTAGAGATTCTGTGCTAAAGTTATATACCTCTCATTTATCTGTATCGCTCGAGGCAATAGTATAACTAGTAGCTGTTGTGGTTATGACATCAGTTTAATGAAACTGTTAATTATTACAATTCCAATATTCTATAGTTCATTACCCTGTATATAAATTAAAGTGAAGTAATAGTTAATTACAAATACCTAATGTTAAATTTTACGAATGAATAATTAATTATGTTAAGTGATTCTGTATTTGAATTGGCAGGCTATATTTTAACAAATCCTATTTTTGTTATCTGTAAAAGACAAATCAATGTAAAATTAGCAAACAACTTTATGAGTAATTGTGATTTGATTTAAAAAACATGTAAACAGCTGTCACCATTCTTAAAATGCGATTTAAATTAGACTAACCATGCACAAACTTGTTTTGACACATGACATGACAATTATTTTTGATCAGGCGAGCGGTACAGTATACCATCCAAGATGACGTCACTCTGACGTTAAATGAGATTATCTAGATATTTCATTATAATATACATATGAACATATATATTTTCGCACTTGTATCACTTTAGGCAATTAATTAAATATCTTTGGACAACTCACACACGGCCGTCCAACCCCAACATACATACATATATAGTTTTAAAGACATTCCTATATAGATATTTACATCCAGACACAGAACAAACATTTCTGCTCCTCACAGAAAAGTTTGTCCTGGGTGGGATTCAGAACCACGACCTCGGTGTAGCAGTCAGGTTCATTAACCACTAGATCAACCGGCCTGTCAATTAAATAATTTCAATTTGCTTTATTAATAGCTTTCGTGCGATGCAGATACGTGGGAAGTTAACATTACTTTCTACTAGCATAGTTATGAAATAAAATAAGAGTTATAATATTTTTTCCTGCAGGTGCACGGAAAAAATAAAAAGGTAACTACAGGAGCGCTTTGAAAGTGTGAATAATAAATAATGTGAGTAACCATTGCTTGAGCATTCATGTTGCATATTAATTGTTTGGTACTAAAATACACGTCAATATGTTGCGCGTCAACATGTAATGCATTTTAAATTGCTATTTCTAGCAAGGTTTCCCTCGGCTAATCGCTAATCGTCGCTAAACTTCATAAAAATCATCATTATCGTCTTCTATTTGTGTTGTAAATTGTAATCAGAGGTTTCCAAAATACTTTTCCTTGACCACTTGTAAAATTTTATTGGTGAACCCTCTGCTGCTAAATTCCTAATAAATTCGCAAAATGCGTCGCAAAAGTAGATAATTCTAGTATACTTATGTGAAAATAAAAATTCTAAACTTCAACTTCTTACTGATGTAATCAATACGGTAATTTTCATTGAAAAAAAATATATATTGAAAATCACACATTACAAATTTGTTACCACTTTGGGAATCACTGATTTAAAACATAGATGGCATTTCTGCGCGACTTTGCGTCTTATAAATTATAAGAATTTCGTTAGTAAATGAAGATTGTCATTGTTTGTCGCGTACTAATTTCGGAATTTTTTCAATTTCAATTGTTCCGTTATAACACAATTTTGTCAATTCAGACAATTAATTTTGTGTGTCAACTTTGTCAATGATGTCAAATAATTTTGTGTGTCAACTTTGTCCATGATTCATGTCAATGAAGACTAGATGTGTCAGTGAAGTCTATTTATTTTGTTGACAAAATCTGTTTATTTTGGAACAGATTTTGTTTGACTTTGTATGTGTAGCCTGTTAATTTTGTCAATGAACTGTTAAACATCCCTCGGGCTCAAAACCGCGAAATATATTTAAACAATGAGCTTGAAATCTATTGAAACATTCAGTCCGTTTAAGTCCAATAAAGAACAATGCAGTTCCGATTCAATACGACCTGTAGGTTAAATTTATTGTAATGTGGTATGTTTGTGCTCATGAACGATTGTAATATCCCGAAATATACGACATAATAATCGAGTTTCGCTGGTGCTACAGTATTGTATATTAATTTAACGCTTCGCTGTATAAAATGCAAATAAGTTTGGAAACTTTCTTGTTGCCAGTAATAATTTAAGAGGCTTGAGCAGACTTTTGTTATAAAGCAATTTTTTGGTAGATTTGGTACTAAAATAAGATAATGCTACTCGCGTCATCACTTAAAAAGTGTCGTCGCTTTGCATGTGTGTAATGGAATATAAGTGTGTTGTTCTTTTTTATGACAAAAGAAAGAAAATATTATTTTAAAGTCCGTTGTAAGCTGCGACTCTACGTTGATTGGACCATGATCCATGGAACTGGGTCGAACTATCGTCGTTAAAACATACATATATCGTGGATACTGAGTGATTGACCGTGCCTCGCGTCGCTGGGGCTGTAGAAGGAGTTCTTTAATTTGGCATATACTCGTAGCCGTTCAGTTCATTCATTTCAGAGCGTGCACAAATGCACAAACATACCAACATATAGATAAATATACAAACTCATAAATAAAAATTCTTATAAACATTCGATTCTTTACTAAAAACTCCGAGTAATATTTTCTTCCAAATATCTTCCACGTGCAGATAACAATCAATTACAGATGTATTATAAATAACAGATGTTTTATATTTATATATATACATATATTACTATATGTATTGGTAATAGACTAAAAGAAATTTTACAATTTTGAAAAATGATGTAGGCTTACTGGATATTTAATAAAAAAGAAACTTTCGTGAACTAGATAATGAAATAATGAGTACATTCACAGAATTTATAATTTTCAAGATCCCTTCAGTTTCTGCTGCATTATTAAATTCGTACGAGTGAAGCGGCGAGTCGAGAATCGAATTACAAATGAATTTATTTTACACTAGGCTAAAACATCAACCTATTCCGTATAAATGCAACGTGGTAGCCTCTAATCCTTTGTCATGTGGCAAGATCTATGCGCACACGTGGACTATTGGATAGAAGCTTGAGTAAAAAGTAGCTCTGTAAGAGTGTCACTTAATAAATTAATTTAGTAAAAGCATGTTCACTCTTGACTTAAAGACATTACATTAATTTACATTAGTGTCTATATACTAACTATAAGGCGCCGACAGCTTGTGCTGGCATCACATGAATTAGGTAATTGGCAAAGCTGATATTATGTACTGTAAATACGTTATACCCTCTCAATATATACGACAAATTCGGGAACATTTCAAAAGCACGTACAAACATCTTTCTCCTCGTATTACTTTGGCCAGTACTGAGTGCATTGACGCCCTATTTTACCTGTACATATATATTTATATACTAAGACAGTAGACAACGATCAAGAAGTGGAAAATGTGTTTTTGTCATCCGTACAAAATTTGTAAACAAACCTGTGGTTGACAATGTCACAGTTTTCTTATGAAACCGTCACATTATCAGTTTAACCATAGATAGATTTACTTTAATAATAATACGTCTATGTCAAACACACTTGAATCTTGGGTCAGGACAGACTGAGTTACTCTCAAGAGTTTATTGTCTTCGCTTTGCTACAGTATAGCTAAGGGCCACAGATGGGATTCCTTAATTGAAATATTTTTTTTACTTGTGTATCGAAACAACTAAAATAAGCAGTAAATGTTAATTCAAGCTTAGCACGTCCAAATTGGGTCCGTGGTTTTTTTTTATATATCTGTAGCTAAAACAGTAGATATCTTATTATATTAACTACAAAACTATTCCAAATTTACTTTAATATTGCGAGTATTACGATCGTGCTTATAATCTTTACCAAGGAATTGTTATCACTGAAAATAAAAGTAACACTCTGATCATCAGGTCAATCATGGCCTAGGTTACAAAATAATATGTCTGATGTCTTGCTAGGCTCCTTGGTTATTCGTAGATAGAATCCTTTTAAAAGAATATTCACGGTTTGCCATGATGCAGACGGATTACAAGTCTGTAAAAATATGGAAATACAGAGAGCTCACTTGGTTTTACACACTTGGTTACGACCGTTCATGCTGGTTCATCCAAAAGAGAAAGTCTTTGTGTTACTGGAACAATGGTGGAGATTGCCTGTTTTTTGAAAGTTTCAGCAGTCAAATCAGGATTTTACGTTTCCCGTAATCGCTACAAGATGGCGTTACGAGATATTACAAAACTGAGTTATAGTCATATAAAGTACGACATCGCCGTCATATTCAATAAATTAGTGCTTGACCACAATCCCGCCTGATGGTAAGCAACGATATGGTCCAGGTGGTAAAGTGCGCTAATTTAGCAAAGACTTATTCATTCTTGAGTGAGATTCGTTTCAGAAATAAATGACTTGGATAATATATGTATATTCCTTACTTTTGCGAAAATGTTTTGCAAGATGAACTCGATCTGAAATATTGGTATAACAATAAAAAATATACATTTTAAATAATTTTGCTTTAATCCACCACATCCGAAAGCTGTAAAATGTGGGTAATATTTTCTACCAATCGTTTTTTGTAAGAACTCTTCAGTTATTACCCCGTATATAATTCTATGATTTTTACGATTAAATGTTCGAATCGGTCGTTTTTGAATGTAAGATTCGGGCAATATGCCAAGTCACAAACATAACTTATGTACATATATCCCACGGTCTGTTATTTTGCGGACAGCCGTGCGTCCCGCATGGTAATATTATTGTATCTATGGTGCGTGTTCTTTTGTTGCAATTATATCATGGTGGATAATTTAGAATTGTGATAGTTCTAATATAATTCAAATTTTAAATTCGTTAGTAGGAAAATTGAAAATTTCAGTTCTTCCGCTAGCCTTGGCCAAAACCTTATTTGTCGTGTCTTGTCACTTTGAATTTATTGTATTTTTTGACTATTCTCTTCTAGATCATAATACTGTTACGTGTATTTTCATCGTTGTTATACATTACTTCTATCTACGCCTAGTGGTATTAATTGTATCTTTTCAAGGCAATTTGTAAAATTCTTATGAGAATTCTTGTACACGTTTTTTAATTTTTTTCTGACTTCTGGGTCACCATGATTGGTTAGTCTTCACGAAAGATCCACGCAGTAGTTATTGCGTGAAGAAGTAACAATCATCCATAAACTTTTGCATTTATAATATGTATTAGTAGGACCACTAATGTTCTCACCTCCACGGAACAAGATTACGTACATAATTTCTGCAAGCTAATTTTTACTCGCTTTTACGAGGCATTAAATTTTTTCATGTTTACCTAACACCGATAGCATTATCGTAAATCACTTTATATTGGTATAAGCCATAAAAAGCCCTTTCGTTAGATATATTTCTGATTATCGCATTCAGTGTAAACGAAAAATGTACTAAATCTAATAATACTCTAATCTAATATTAGTTAGTTGTAATAAATTTCTAATAGTTTACATTTCAATTTTTTTTGGTGTTTCTTGTTGCACTAAATTGTACACAATTGACATCGACTAAGTTGATGCACTTATTTTTACCGACTTCAAAAAAGGAGGAGGACTGATTCCAAAAAAAAACATACGAATTGATTCTTCTGTATTTTTTTATTTCAAAGGTATTGCTTGTCTTCTAGATTCATGAAACTTTAAGCAACATCTGATGGGTAGTGTTTGAGTTAATGCGTAGGTATTTCTATGGCTGCAACTACGTTGGCAATGATTTTCTCTTTGTGTTACTTGTCAGATTCATTTGAAGTCGATTTTATTAATGATAAAAATGATTATATCACTTGTCTGTGTAAATGTTTACAAAATTTTAATATCATACTAATATGATAATTAAGTAATAATAATAATAAAATTATTTTTTGGTTCTCATAACAAAGTAAGATTGTAAATATGGTGAGCGTTTGTTACTTTTTCGCGTAAAACTACTAAACATATGTTTTTAGACTAATATCGTCGCGGAAACTAAACATTTTAATGCAAACGGGTACTCAAGACCGTGAACATGACCTATGCATCTCGAAGGGTTGAAATACCGGTAAAACAACAAACAGGTCGTGAGTACCCGTTTGCATTAAAACTACGAAACAGTTCTGAATGGCAAGTAGAGAATTAGTATTAAATAACGCATACGTCATTTTTATTAATACACCACGCGCACAAATCCGTGAGTGGATGCTAGTAAATATAAATTAATCATGCTGTATTTATTGTTATAAAGTTTCGGAGATTATAAAATACCGGTAAGTTTATTTGTAATGTCTGTATGCATTAATATCGTCGCAGTATATTTTCTGGAGCAGATATTACATTCTTACGAATGGCATTTACTAATATACCTACAACTGGATGGGGCAAGAATTCGGTAGGTACTAACAATGTTGAAACTAGACTGTGTTAGTGGATAAAAATACCAAATTGAATTCCCTTAGAGCAGCCTTATAAAAACTATTAATAGCGGTAATTTTTCCTTTATACAAGAAACCGATTTTAGCTTTCCGTGACCAATTTATAAAGCTATTCATGAGCGCTTCCGTATTTCGGACAAAAAAGACGAACAAGGAGCAGTACATCGTTGAACATCTGGATCCTTCATGATTCCTTAAAGCATGTCAACCATGCTAGAGGCACATCAACAACATATCGCTTCAGCCGGCCGATTCTCGTTTCAAAACTCGTAGCGATATCGTATCGACTTATCGTTGAAGCACAATTTGTTATTCACATTTGGCAATCGGCTTTCAACTGCACCCCAAATACATCGATACGAAATTCATTCGACAAGGAAATGTCAACTGTATTCCGATCTATTGAGGTGAAGTTCTATTAAAGTGTATTTAATGATATTGATCTGAAATTCGTTCATCAAAGAAAATCTCAACTGTATTCCGACATAAACCGGAGTTGAAGGCCTATTGAAGTGCTAATATAAATTTGAACACAAAATTCCGTCTAGACTGCAATTGAATTTAAATGATTTTGACCGGCAGGTCGGGTGACTGAAGAGAAACGTGAGGATGACTGAAGGACGGGGAGAAAAAAATGGTCAATGAGATAAAAACAAAAAGATTTTACTTTTATTATAAATTTATAAAACGATACAAATAAAATAACGACTTAAGTCACACACAGTTTAATAACTTTATTTTGAATAACAACATTTCGAATCAGAATAAAGTTAGCACACAGAGTTGCGCTCGAATTTGTTAAGTAAAGTTCAAATAACTCGAAAAATTTTCCACTGAATTTGTCACGAAATTCGTGCGAACGTCTACTTCAACTCCGATACACTTTACGAATATCCTGCAAATAAAAATTTATTGTGCTAATCATTTCAATGACATCCGCTTTGTTAATCAGATTTTTTAATAAACATTAAATTCAGTTTGATTAATAAACATTAAATTCAAAATATGAATGGAGGATCCGTTACTTCATTTATTCAAAAACTTGTGGACATTATTTACTTTCTAGAGCAAGTATGGTGAATCAATGGAATGCGTTCCTTTAATGGTTTAATTCCTATAATCCTACACAATATTTTGGTCGTGACGTCACCGATCACAAAAATAATTATGATCACCGAAAAACTGAAATATGTAATAGTAGGTATATGACGCGAATAAGAGCGATGCAATAAAAATACAAAATTGCAATGAATTGGCTTGGCTTGCAACCAGGTTGGTTTCACGAAAAGATTATAATAACTGTATTAATATGAATGATGTTATATATAATTACCTAATATTTGGCAGTTCCTTAGACGAGCTTACTAAAAGTTGACAATTCTGTAGTGTCTTTGTAAAGACAAAATATTTGGTGGCACGTGTACTGTCTCATTAAAATTTCTTTATAAAAAACGGCACGTTCATACATAAAGGTCTGTCATCCCTATTATTTTTTCCTAAGAAATCTAAATATACTTGAGCCTATACATTGAGGAGTACAATATTTTACCAGAGACAATTTAAGATTAACGTATAACGTACAAGTGACAAATAAGGGCTGTTGTCAGGTTGAAAATGGATTTTTTTTGGACATAGTCGATAGGTACATAAAAACACCTTTTATTATCATTGCCAAACACATAAGCGCGCATTTTTTGGACAAGAATGATGAACTGGCTCATAGGTTTCATAGTAAAAAGATGAGGCGTTACTGGCGGATTTGAGTCAGGACGTTGTAGTTAACCTTCACGAAAAGATTAAGATAACTGTATTAATATGAATGATATAATATATAATTACCTAATATTCGGCAGTTCCCTAGATGAACTTACTTACAGGAACTTATAACTTACCACAATCCTGCGGTGACAGCTGTTCTCATGGACTCAATTCCAAAACATTCCGACCCAAGATGGCGACCGGTTATGACAGCTGTCAGTTAATTGTCACAAATACAAATGAGAAATCTGGCTTGGACTCCGAACATTAGGCCTGATTAATAAATAAAACGATTATTAATAATGTGTTTTATTTTGTTTCAGTGCAAAGACTTCAGTTCCGTGAGGACGGGTTAAGAAGGGAAATGATCCCGTTGTGTGTGAACACTTTCTGTAAATGTTTCTACGACATAATATTGCTATTGTAAAGTGCTCAACGTGACAACGATATAATTATAGGATGCTATATGACGTAGCTGAAAGGTTATAATAATTATTAAATGTATTCTATTGAAACGAGATTACAGAGATTTTTATATTGCTAAGTCGATTCCTGAAGCACTCATAGACGGTGGCGGTGACTAGTGCTAATCGGTAATGGTCAGAAAGTGATCGGTTATGGTCAGAAAGGGGATGGCTGACTGCTAGTAGTGAACATATTTTGAGCGGTTCCTTGAGTAACTAGATATGTACATGTTGAGTTACGTCGGACGCCTGCGAATAGCATAAAAACTCCCAATACTTGGGTTGACTTTTGACTCTCCAAAAATACGCATCGAAGAAACGAGGCTTTCTCAGTAACGAGAGGGTTCCAACTGCCTGGAAGAGAATATCTATCAAGAAGGCTAACATAACAAAAATAAATTTAGCATTTGTAAATATTATACCATATTAAATAAGATCTGCGATAGTAATATAGATTTATAGGTAAAAATATTTCGTCAATATAAACAATGCTTTTGGTATTTCATTATAAAATGACAATGTTTAATTGTTGATAACACTTGTATTATTTCACTGGAGAATGCAAGCCAAATACGAAATCTGAATTATGTTCTATGACACTGGTTCAATATCGTTATGATCGAATCGAATGAATATGAAGTAATGTATATCAGTGATAATTTTCTCCATTAATTCCGACAATTCTAACACAGGTAAAATGTATTTTAGGCTCAATGGAATTGTAATTTTGTGCTCTGTTATTCCATAATTAAGGTTTATGAGGCATATATCCGCAATAGGATTCGCGGAGGCATGGCAACAGAAATAACATCAATAACCTGACAATAAATATTTATCTAGTTTTGAAGCTTATAACGGGTACTCACGATTATTATTATTTATACGACTGAGTCTTTTGTCTTGCCGTGACCATGACTCATGCAACTGGGTCGAAATATCGGTGTAAATATTAATAATCGTGAGTACCCGTTAAAGTTTTAAAAATGTTTTGTGTCTGCGATGATGATAGTTAATTACATTACTTTTGCTTACTCCGGCTGGGAATACACTTATTAGTCTGTTAAATGCCGTTGCTGAAGGTCGATGGGATATGTCTTAAAAATACCAATTTACATATTGAAATTAAGTAAGAACTATAAAAGCAAATCTATACTAATATTATAAAGATAGATTTTATTGTTTGATTCTTTGACGATAATAGGTTGCGAAACTACTGGGCTGATTTGAAAAATTATTTTACCATTAGATTCCTACATTAACCCTAACGGAATATTTTAAATATATATAAAAAAAATATGGCACAAGTTTTATTATATAGAATAATTGTACAAAGCATTTTATCTAAAATGCATAGGAAATACATTGATTTACAAAATAAAAACATACACACTACCCATACATGACACATGTGTGTCATCATTATCAAACGTGACTACATATTATGTCAATAATAAATGAGCCTTAAGACGTTGAAGAACGGTTGAATTTCGGCCGCAAGCCGATCTCTAGTTTATAGAATTGCTTATATTATGGTCCGATATTTAATAACGATCCACACTAGGGTTGCCAACCGTACTATATTATATAGTATTGTACTGTGTTTCGGGACTCCATACTATAAACTGTTCAAGATATATATACCATGCGAAAATACTATATTTCATATAACATATCAGCGTTTTTATATTTATATTTAACAATTTTTATTTTTGCAAATTTATATTTTACAACACTAAAACAATTAAAAACACGTTCCATATTTTTTAAAGCACCTTTCGTTCGACTGCCGCGTTAAAAAAAATGAGTTACAAAAGTAACTATTCTTCCATAAAGTACTATAGTTTTTGAAGCGTACTATATTATTTATGCTCTTTAAAAAAAAACTATGTTCCAATAAAAAACTGTCGCAACCCTACTCTATACATCTACGGCAATATTGACAGAAATATTACCTTGAAGTAGAGAAGCAAAACTCGAGGTAAACTTCGTTCTACAGACACGGAGATAGGACGAAGTTTAAATTATGAAACTCGAAAATTGAAAGGGTCAGTTCCTTATACCCAGTATATAATATTTTAGTAGGTGTTTTAATATTTTATTAGGTAAGTGAAACGTTCATAGCCCGGGTTTTTGGTAATTGAAAAAGTTAAGTCAGCCCGGGGTCGGTAGGAGGACTGGTGACCGTTAATGGCAATCTCATGAGCGCTTTCGTGCTTCGGAGGGCACATAAAGGCGTCTAGGTTACTATTATTAGATACTAATCGTTAAGCCACGTCGAAAGCTTTCGAGCGGCATAAAAACTTTCAAGCCAAGTGGCTTGCCTACCAACTTCTCTATCAATTCGCATTGAAGCAGCCTGGTGGAGTTTGCTCTAGACCTCCTCAGTATGAGTAAAGACCTGTGCTTGGTAGTGGGCCTGCGATTGGGTTGAAGCCAAGTTACTGGTACTCACGATACTCGTATGGCAATGTTAAGTAACTACAACGATACAATTTAAAATAAAATATTAGTACAAGTCAAATATCGCGAGTGGTATAATTTATTGTTTGTGCACAAAACGTAGGTATTTTAAAATGCACTTCAAGGTTCAACCCATACATGCACAAGATGTTTAAATACGTTACTGGTTTTTAATGACGTTAGTTTTCGCGTCACGTGACATTCACGACCTTGACGTGCGTTTTTAAACTCGACATGAGTGTTGTAAGTTTTCGTGTCAAGACATTTTTAATTAAGTGCAGATATTTTTATATGAATAAGAAATAATCTGTATTGTAATTTGTATACGTACTTATTATTTATTATATTGATTAATAGGGTAGATACTTCGACTTCACTCAATATCTACTAATGTGTTTAAGTATATTATTACCTATGCATTGTATGTATAAATATTATTTATAAATGGTATATTTATGTTGTTAGGTACGAGTATACATATTGTGCAATTCGTCGTCAGTTTAGAAACACTATGTAATATGCCGAGGGGAAAATGACAACTCGTAGAATTGTTACAAACAGTCAAAACTTTATAAATTTTTACACAGAACTAAATATCTAATTTTGCCTTTGGCACATTACAGCGAGTGTTACTAAGCTTACGATGCCGTTTGTAAACGGCGGAATTACACAATATATTACGACATATATGTATATTGGTACTGAACGCCGTTTCCCACGGTCTGTAGGACGGTCGAGCCCCCACCGCCGCGCCGTGGGAAGAGAGCGTGGTAGCGCAGGCACAAAGATTACAAATACATATATGTATACATACATTGACCTTAAATTAAGTTATTATTAGACTTATACCACACTTGTACAGTTATAATATAAAATTACGAGTATATTCCAAAGAATTTTAGGTGTATATTTAATGTAAACGAATACATTGCTTGTCCATGTAATATAATATTATCTGTATAATATTATCATATTGAAAAATTTATGAAATACATATGCCGATAAACATATGTATATTTTATGGTTTGTGTAAATTGGAGAAATAAATGTGTTGATTTTTTTAAAGTTTGTTTTATTTTGCTGATAACTTTCCTAAGACTTTATCAAGAGGGAATTACCTTTGCCATTGAACAAAAGACCGACTATTTGCGTGTCAGTACAATGTCGGACTTCATTGTTGACATAATAGCTCGTTAACCTGTTAAATCTAG
Organism: Asbolis capucinus; assembly: GCA_018249125.1. Classification (NCBI taxonomy): domain Eukaryota; kingdom Metazoa; phylum Arthropoda; class Insecta; order Lepidoptera; family Hesperiidae; genus Asbolis; species Asbolis capucinus. Next base: position 19,684 of record DWJZ01000739.1, read on the forward strand.
CTATCTGAAATCGGTTTTCTTCAAATTCCTTATGACTAACGATCTAGGCACAAAATATAAAATATTTAATATACTAACATGAAAATCTGTCAAAGTGAGTAGTAAGATAGCCGGGGAACTGTCAAATGCATTATGGTAGGCTGGGTCAAAATCCCCCCATGTCATATACCACCACGTCGATACACCACATCGATAGATCTCGCGAATTGATGTAAGTAATGACCGCCACAAGTCATGTTCTAGAGAATTATCCTTACTAATATTATAAATGCAAAAGTAATTCTGTTTGTCTACTTTCCATGCCTACGCTGTTGAACCGTTGTTGAAAATTGGTATAGGGTTAGGAATAGAACTTGAGTTCAATAGGCTACTTTTTTGCGAAGAAATGCTCGAAGGTTTTAAATAGTAGATGAAAGTTCTTCATGATCGTAGATATAAGCTTAAGGGAAAGGGTGGTTGAAGAGGGGTGTGAGGGGGTGTGTGTTGAATAGGGGGTGTACAGAGGGAGGTTGAAGAAGGAGTGAAGAGGGAAGAAGTCGACGACGTAGAAGTGATCGCGGTAAAAGCTAGTTGATACGACACGACACGATACTGATACGACAAAGTTGTCCGCAGGTTCTAATTATATTTGTGAACTAATTATGACAGCCACGTAGGTTGAAAGTATAGAAACTTGTACTAACTTCTCAGAATTGAGCTGCAGTTATAAATAGAAAGGAAAAGTAGGTGGACAATATTAAGTATATTTGCCCTGACTTAACGTCTGTTAGTCACGTGATGTTTTAGATACTACCCCTCTTCCCACTTAAAATCACTCTTAAGACGTTTTTTTGGACATAGTAAGTACGAATATTTAATAATATTTTCTATAATTTTAAAAATTGACTCTAAATTACTTCTATAAGTAATAATATGAGAACATAATTAACAACGTAGTAATCGCAATTTAAATAAGATTATTATGAATAACTGAAAAAGAAGTTAAAGAAGAAAAAAAGAAAAAAAAATTAGGCACTAGCTGTACCCGGGGTGCGTTGCTACGCATCTATTCATCAACCATGCTTTCGATGGTTAAATTTGGTATCAAAACCTTTTGCCCAGAATTCTGAATTAAGTTGCTAAAGACATCAGTGATCTATCTCCTAACATTTCAGAGTTCATAAAGAACAAACAAACATTGATTTATATATACATATATTAGGCACAAAAACGTTTTGGTTACAGCACAGACCCTTACACAGGATAACAAGACGAAAATAATTTCTTACTTACACACAGGACAAAATAAGAAATATTATAAAATAAATAAATTACTAAAAAATAAATTAGACAAAGAATGAAAGATATCGAATAGTACAAAAATTAAAAAAAAAAAACAAAAAAACCTAAGTATTGTCTGTGCTACAACGTCGCATAAAAGGCCTCCGTTCGGCATACGTCACAGCTAGCGCCATACCCGACTTTCAGCGGTGCCGTTAGAGGGTAGGCCGCTTGTCAGATGTCGCTTAAAATCACATGGAACTGCGTGACAAATACTAGCATTCGAATAAAAAAAGATTGAAGAAATAGTTATGCCTTTATTATTTTCCGTTGTCGATGTACATTTATTGAATAAATATTGCTTCTAGCGGTTTGGAAATTTGAACCTGCAGTGGATGGAATAGGGGAAGAACACTGTTCCATGTTACAAGATGTTACAAAAAAGGGGTAGTCTTTAAAAATATAATAACATTTAGGGTCGTAGCCTGAGGTATTAGATGGATAACATTTCATAGTTCAGAAACACAGAAACTTGATAGCAAACAAATTATTTGATATTCAAATTAGGTATATATATGTAAATTAGAACAGATTCAGAAACTACTATTATTATATGTTACGAAGCTATGTCAGAGAATTATAACAAGGAAATTATAACGAGATACTTTAAGATGCCAATACAAGAAGTATTTACTCGTACTTTTTGCATCGTATTCATGAACAATACTTGTTTATGCCGTCATTCAACTATCAGCAAACAGAGCTTTTTGTACTCGTATTCGCGATCCAATAAAAACTATTTAATTATATATAAGATGCATAAATCTCTTTCACAATTCACATGTAGCATATTTAATTCTAGTTTCTGATATTGTTAAAGATTTTGTCTTTATATTAGAAGTTAAGTCATAACTTACATTAGAAATTAATTATCTAAAAAGGGACGTAAGAGAACATAATCGTGAATGCTACATAGCGTAAATATTAAAAGTAGCTTAATACTCTCGTAGTATAAAATTAAAATATATACTAACGTAACTAAAAGTATATACTCACGTAGACTCTTAAAGTACAAAAAGATACAATTATGCTTATTGTTATACTGATATTTAAGTATTAGATCATGCAAGTTTCATTTTTTGTAAGAGTATTATTATGAGTATCAGATTGAGCGTCCCTCTACTCATCATTGCAAACCATAATTGTCCCACTGCTGGGCTCAGGTCTCCTCTCACAATGTGAAGGACATAAGTCAGAATGCACCACGCTGGTTAAATATTGATTGGTGGACTTCACATACCTTCAAGAAGTTTATGGGGAAAGCGTGTAGGTTTTCTCACGATATATTCTTTCACTAAAGTAGGTGATAGTAAACTTATAATACGCATATTACTTTTGAAAATTAAAGGAGCGAGCAGGGATAGAACTCAAGGCTTCTCGATTGAGCGACCAAAGTTGAAACTATTGAGCTGTCACTGCTATTAACGTCTGTCTATTAACGTTCTGATAACTTCTTATAACGTAAAGTATATAATGAACTATGTTTATACCAAGTATACTTTAACTGTGACGTATTTGAGAGGACATTTGAGGTATTGTTATTTCAGTTATTGAATGAATTGATTTGATCAATCCTAAGAGATCGCGACGTGTGTGAAAAATATAAGTGTCGTTTACGAATACCGCTGTTAGTTGTTTTGTGTCATATACACATGGTTGTGCATAATAAAGCTATTTGAAATTTTTTTGTAGTTTAATACAAATTATAGATTATGTACTGGATATATAGTTATATTGATGTTATGCTTAAGTTTACCGAAATAAAAGAGAAGATTTATTTACGGCTTTATACGGCTTATCTTTTTTTTATTAAACAAATTAATTATTTATAAGTTATTACAACAACGTAGATAACATGGGTTAATGGAAACCATCTTGCATTAAGATTACTGTAACAGCGAACACTATTCACACTTGGCCGATTTGATTTACCTTTCAAAAGCCGGCGCAATGTCTCGTACGTAAAGATGTAAATGACAAAATAGATATTAAAATACAGCAATAAAAGAAGTTTTACGACATCTTGTGTTTTCGAGTAAAAATTATGTTCTAAAGGGTGTCTACGTAGGTATAATCGAGCTATTATTTTATAGCGCCCGTCCGCGTCACAGTATGATAATATGATTACGTAATATTTCACTCGCTAATTTTATACACGAAGTATTTATAGCCCGGCGGCTTGCTTCGATTCTAAGTGATCTTAAAAGTTAAGTGACATCAGCCGCGGTCCGTAGGATTGGTGTTCATCAGTGGCAAAATATTCATGAGCGCCTCCGCGCTTTGAAGGGCATGTTAAGCCGACGATCCCGGTTTTAATCTTTGACAATCGATAAGCTATGTCGAAGGTCTTCGTACAGCGTAATAAACTTCTGACGCAGGGGTTGGCCACCACCTCCTCACCAATCATCACTCTCCGCTATGGGATCAGTGATGGACTATGTTCAAGGTCTCCTCAGTTTGAAGAGAGACCTGTGTTCAGTAGTAGGCCATCACTGGGTTGAAGTTATTGAAGTGAAAACCGAATAGAATCAAAGCCAGGTGTCCAGGTGATTTTGGTGAATTGGTTTTCCATCTTGCGGTGATGAAAATTTACCTCGTTTAAATCGAAGAGTTCTTCGGAACATTCTCCATTATACAGTTGTTCGTCATATGTATATTGTCAGAGAGCCTATATCGTCCCGCAAATCGAGCGACTCTAGATCGTCGTTGATTTCCTGCTAGGCTCCAGCCCAAAGGTGAGGTGTATGACACAACCCCAGGGGAAAAATTAGGTACTTGGCTCAAGAGAGCTATTTATATAAGGCTGAAACCAGGCTTTGCTGTGCTCAAATTCTATTTATATTTTTTGCTTCCTTTGAAATTCGAATACTTTTCATATTCCAATAAAAGAAACAAATCCTTTAAATTCCTATTGAAACGAACCGTTTCAGAACACAAAAATTCGCACAAGCTATCTGAAAATGTAAAACGAATATTTGATTGCACGTGGATTGAACACAGTACGAAATATCGTTTGTGTTTTGGTAAAATCTTGGATAGAAATATCGCAATAACCTACCTACCTATTCTTTTGGTATCCGTTGCACTCCATCGCGTCTATGTACGCATGAGTGAAGTGACTCGGTTACGTGAGATATTTCCACACTAGAATCCTCTTACCACTTTTCCGGAGGATAATTAGGAAAAATCCGATGAACGTACCGAAATATTCACCCAATTTAGATAATTTCGACACACACTGAGGAGGCCTGGAACGTATTCCACCACGTTGCTACATAAGAGTATCATAATGATTCATCTATAATTCTCCTACGTTACAGTATTTGATGTGGAAATACGTTTATATTAGTTGATATAATTGTGAATAAATTACTTCTCTTGGGGTTATAAATAGGGTTGCCAACTGTACTATATTATATCGTATTGTACTGTATTTTGGGACTAAGTGTTATATACCTACTTGAAGTTGAACTATATACCTACGTTTTATATACCTATTTGAAGTTGAAGAAGAAGAATCAATATTCGATTAGACAACAAAAAACGAATAAAAAATCCGCAATTTTTTAACGTCTGACGTAATGTGCAAAAGAAATGTTTCTTTAAACTTATTCTACTTTGTAGTTTTCCCATAAAATACTACTATATTTGTAAGCGTCCATGTATATTTTTACGGTTTTTGTTAAAGAAAAATATTCAGACAAAACAAAGTTGGCAACCCTAATTACTAAATCCAACTTCCTAGCCAATTCTTTTATACTTTTTTATGAACTCATTTTGTATACAGCTCATAGGGTCGCATCAAATCTTGCTTTATTTATTCACCTGCATGATATTTTAGCCCTTGTTCCCTGTACAATATATCATATTTTAGTTTGTGCTTTACTAAGTTGTCTTGGCGTACGTGAGCGGTTCGTACCCTTTTAGCATACACTACAGAAAAATAATTTATGACTTATACAACGTTTCGTTATCAAATGAAAATTGCTGTGTGGGGAATATCGTGGAACATCTGAGATTGTTTTTCAGGATACGACCGTAATAATCGTGTTGAAAAGATAGGCATATAACAGTCGTAGTAAATATTAATGCGTGAAGCAAAACTCTTTATACCAAAAATACGCGGATGGAGTGCGAATATTGGCACAGTTAAATTTTACAATTGAAGTGCAGAAAGGTACTATTTTAGATAAAAATACACTTCAAAATACAAATCAATTAAATAAAAATATCACGCACACTATACAATATTGACAACTTCAGTACCGTCAATGATATTACTTTTTCTAAGTTTGAATTTAAACCGCAAACAGGAGCTTTAGTTTATTGAAATATTTTTATATAAGCCAAGGATGCTCAACCTTTTTGACAGTCGGGCCACACCGAGGGAAAATAAATTTACTGAGGGCCACTAGTAAGTCCTAGTTAATTCTCAGGATTTACGTAATAAAAAAGTTCTAAAAACATACTTGCGCGGGCCGCTTAAAATCCGTTCGCGGTCCACATTATGGCCCGCGGTCCTGGGGTTCAGCTGCCTTTTGGTATAAACCATATATAAATATACTTAAAGTGGACTTAATATTTAGTGGCATTCTCCACGGTGAAAATGGGAATCGGAATGGTTGTTTTCAGAAGATGATGACAAAAGAAACATTTTGATGACGACATAAAGCTATCTTACTCTACTTACTCTATTAGTACTAGAGTTACTCTATTAGCGCCCTTGTTTTCTGTCTTCGATATGTTTTATTGTTGCTGTGTAAATTCTCCACTATAAGGACGAACTCTAAAAATACACGAGGTATCTTAAGTACAAGTTTATAATCATATATCAAAATAACTCACCCACGGCCATCTCATCCCGAACCAAGCACTAGTTTATACTAAATCTAGTTTATACAAGTAGGAAAGAAAAGGTTATGTGGGGATTAAAGTTTGTATCGTTCTTCATTATTAAAGATATAAACGTCATCTTTGCAACTCATAACCGTCCCACTACTGGGCTCGGATCTCCGCTCACAATGTGAGCATTACAGGCTATAGTCCAATACGCTGGCCAACTGCGGATTAGTGGACTTCACACACCTTCGAGAACTTCACATCAACTTTTGATACGCACATCACTTTCAAAAGTAGAAGTGCGTGCCGCAGGATTTGAACCCAGATCCTCTGTTCGAGGGACCAACTTTGAAACCCCTAGGATATCACTGCTATATTTTGTATTCATTCGCTACATGTGGTGTTGGCTGTGGGGGGCAGTGAAGAGGAGGGGAGGGGAAACGTACGCAGACGAAGTCGCGCAAAAGAGGCTAGTATTAAATATACTATAATTAGGGTTCTATGCCTCACTTACGTTTGTCAGACTAATTAGTAGGCACTTCATTACTGCTAATTAATTTATTAATTAAAGTCGTGATATTGCCGCCTGGGGCAGTATTTCCTTCTGTAAATATGGAATGTATGGTTCACTGGCTTTAAGCCCGGCGGCTTGTTTCGATTGTGTGATTGAAAAAGTTATGCAACAGCGGCGTGTCTAAAGTGGCAAAAATATTATGAGCGTTTCCGTGCTACGGAGGGCACGCAGTCGGTCCTGGTTATTATTGTTAAGTCACACCTGGATTGGCCACTAACTCCTGCGCTCTATCCGCACTGGAGCAGCGTGGTGGAGTATGCTCTATGCTTTGGAGGGAACGCAATCGGTCCTGGTTATTATCGTTAAGTCACACCTGGGTTGACCACTAACTCCTGTGCTCTATCCGCATCGGAGTAGCGCGATGGAGTTTGCTCTATGCTACGGAGGGAACGCAGGCGGTCCTGGTTATTATCGTTAAGTCACACCTGGGTTGTCCACTAACTCCTGTGCTCTATCCGTATTGAGGTAGCGCGGTGGAGTATGCTCTATGCTACGGAGGGAACGCAGGCGGTCCTGGTTAGTATCTTTAAGTCACACCTGGGTTGGCCACTAACTCCTGTGCTCTATCCGCACTGGAGCAGCGCGGTGGAGTATGCTCTGTGCCTGCTTTTACTTTCGGTTCTTGCAGGTTGAGAGACTGAAAATATTGGAGATGGATATGGATTATTAAAGATGAATTTTCTTTGTTGGAGACAATTTATTACGGCTTGATGCACAAAACATTTTATGCCACATACACATTAGGAAGTGAAAGAGATGGCAATACAAAGGAAGCGATGTTACAATGTTGACAAATTTTAACCATAGATGAAGTGAAAGATGAAATTAGGATACAGATAACATATTTTAATATTGGGGTTTTAGGCCTCCTCAGTATGAGGGGACCCATGGTCGTCACTGGGCCGTCAATGAGTGAAAGCCACTAGTAAATGAGCGAAAATCGCTTCAGTCGCTAAAGTTAGTTACCGCCGAAGCTAATAAAGTTTGCTAAAGCTTTAGAAGGGATTGTTTAAAGCTCGAGCTTTTTTATTTTGCAACTGATTTAAATTAAACAACTTTTAACTTAACAATTTAAACCAATATTCCTCTTATTTTAGCGAATCCATTCTCTCAGCACTAAATCTGCGATCCATCTTTAGAAGATAAGGAACAGGACTTTCCTCCGGGAGCACTTGGGTCTATGGTGTCACTCACAAACAACTTGTCACAAACTGCCCTGTGGGCATATTATTATTATATGTTTTGTTTTGTACACAGTTAATCATAAATTAAGTAGACATTGGAAAATTATGTAAAGTCCAACTTATTTCGATAGAAATATCTTCTAGTAGACCTGGTATTTGATATTTTATACGAGATATATATTTATTTTTGTACACAACCAATCATAAATTAAGTAGACAATGGAAAATTATGTACAGGCTGTTTCTACATCCCTACTTACCAACAGTCACTGTGGAACTGTGGTCATTATTAGTGTAGCATTAATTTGTAATATGTAAAAAAAATATATCTGATGTATCAGTATCGGTAATTTAAGCATAAAACATGAACATGAAAATTTAAGAACACCTTTTATCCGTAAAGTCCCCCTAAAGATTTGACCTTTAAAAAATAATTTCCCTATTAAAATATAACATTTTTCTTGCCCAGAAATGCTGTTGTAGATATTTGGCAGCTAAGAATCTTTAAAGTTAGAGAAATAAAATTCCACGGTTACAAAATATTAGAAATATTTTTCAAGTCAGCTATATTTGACACTTATATTCACAAGATTAAAGCAACGCCCGCGTTAGAAGTGTTTGGAGTGAAATCTTTTATGTGTTCAGGTTTTAACAAGGTATGAAAATGTTCAAGTGTCTCGAGAGAGGTTCTTACCGACATTCGCGTAAGAGGATTCTTTGTTACTACCCTTGTAAGAGACGAAACCATAAGAAATATTGAGAGTAATACAAGACAAAAACTGAGTGTCCAGCCTCGCGCAGCGTAGATTCCATAGTTACCTAAATTGTTCGTTAATCTGACCCTACCTATCTAATAGGTGTAATTTGTTGTTGAAATTCGTACGACACGTCGTATCCATCCTTACACCGTGGATATCCCTCCGCGGCCAACACACTTCGCCTCCTCCACAACGTACCACGAAGGATTGGAATAAATTGCCAGCGTCTGTGTTTCCGCTGAAGTATAATGTAGGCGTCTTCAAGACAAGAGTGAAT
>DWJZ01000740.1:0-28628 GCA_018249125.1 Asbolis capucinus
ACTTAAATAGATATTTCTATTACACACCCAGACACACAGAACAAACATTCCTGCTCATCACAGAAAAGTTTGATCTGGGAATCGAACCCACGACCTCCAACCCTCCGGCCTGTCAACATGGACATGGACATTAACAACACAGACCGAGGTGTTGCTAACACGTTGCCTGTCAATAAGCAAGTAATGGACCTAGACACGGAGGGAAGACAAAGATAAACGGAAACCTGAACATTGCTGAAGCACCCTGGCCTTATAATGACCCAGGGCACACCAACAACATACCGTTTCAGGATGGATGATAGAAGAAGAATGAGGAGTATGATTATAATTTGGGAGAAAGGCCTAGAACATATTCCGACGCTGTTCTGCTGTTAAATCCTTCAATAAATCCAATCATTCCCTTCTCTTAACTTTTCTTTTTAAATTTCTTCCACACTTCACATCTTTTTCTTTCCTTTTTCTTTTACTTCTTTTTTTTCCTGTCGCGACATGTTCGCGACGTATTACCGCATCATTACCTACGGGTGGGCATCAATCCCAAATCGTCAACGCCCCGTGACGGATCGCAAAACCATATCCATGTGATAGTAAACAATTTTGTGCACCATCACTATTACCATCAAGTGCCAGGCCTGGGACGGTGGTCTGACCAAAAATACATCATCAAATTTTCTCGTAATTACCCTTGCACCCTATTTTTTCCTTACAATCCAGTACATCACTATAACAACCACGCTGCTGCAATGTGAATCCGCATTAGAGCGTAGGTTTGTGGGTAACTCAGCAGGGGAGAATTTTTATGCCCCCCGAAGGTCTACGACGTGGCTTAACAATTGCTGTCCAACGATAACCTAGACCGATGGTTCAACGTGCTTTTCAAAGCACAGAAACAGTCAAAAAAGTTTTGCTAGCGAACACCAATCCTCCTATCGACAGCACCCGCTGTTGATTAACTTTGTCGGTCGCTTACAATCTCAACACGCCACCGGGCATAACTTTAGAATTAGAGGTGCGCGCAGGATTTGATCCCAGGACTTCCCGTTCAAGAGACCAAAGTTCAAACCACTAGGCTATCAGTGCTAAATGTATAATGTGATAACATAATTAGTAGTATTTAAACTAGCGCGGTATGAGTGTGACCCAGTTTGAGTTCACTCTGTAACGTTACCAACACCTCTCCGGGAGGGCGGGGCCGCACAGCACCTCACACTAACAGCTCCATGTTATATTATGAACAAAACAGACACTCTCGATTACACCATTATAATACAAGTTTATGTTCAGAATTTAAAATAGAAATATATGTTTTTTTAATTTTTATTTGCGCTTATAACTTTGTTTATAATACTTTTAGTATGACTATTCTATAGGAATACTTCTGATGAACCAGACAGAGAGAAAGTTCAACACCCAACTGACAGACACACTATTATTATTATAGTATACTTTAAATTAATTCATTAAAAACCAGCAAAGTACCTTTCACGTTCACACGTTGGTGTGTCTGGAGTATGTTGGGATTATTATTGAAGCGGTTGCTTCAAGTATGTACTGCTTCCTTTTTTCTTTTTCATTGTTTGCTTCAGAAGTTGTCAATTCTTTTTGGCCAGCGACGCATGAATCAAATAATGTTTCCAGTTGTTATCCAAACTAATATTATAAAACTAAAGAGTTTGTTTGTTTGTTTTTCTGTTTGAGAGCGCTAATATCAGGAAGTGCTGGTTCGTATAGAATTTTTTTTTGTGACAAATAGTCTACTTACCAAGGCAGTTTGTTGGCTATTTTACACCACACTAAGAGCAACAGGATCTGAGCATTAATGGGGAATGTTACAAAATTTAAGAAAATCTTCTTTCTTGAGAGGTACCGTCACGTGCGCTGTAAACGGTCAAAGATACTTAAAATTACGTAGAACAAAATTAGTTATCAGTAAAAGTTCTAAACACAAGTCCACAGCCGATGGGCACTGGGCAGGGCAGCCCAGCAGTCCCTTTGCAACGATGTCCAGCCATCTTTACAAAACTACCTTAGCTGAAGGATATAACATATTTTATATATAATAATTGACTATAATAAAAATAAATTACGACAAAATATAAAGTTAAATTGAACAACGCGAAGAATTTATATGACGTAAATCTGGCGGCAATAGACATCGGCATAATAGGAAATCCCTCTTCGGACGTGATCGGGCTCGGAGACGACGCTAACGTGTGCGGCCGGCTTTATCGGGGTTTCATTGATACGATGATGACATAAATATTGAGTGAGGAACAGTTGGTGTCGTGGATATTGCTGCTTCTAGCCTCGTTGGGGGACTTTGCTGTAATGTGATGGTGTCCAGTGGGGGACTTGGAATTAAACACTCGTTCGAAACAGGAGTAACTTATTTCATAAAGTTTAATGGCGTGATGAAAGCATAGTAGGTTGTGACCATGAGAACAAACGTTTATATGTGATGCCTTCTACGGCCGTTCATCGAATTCAGGTGTTTTCACTTCACATGGAGGGTTCTAACAAAGCTCTTCTTCTTTCTCTTTCTTATTTCTTAGTTTTAATCACCCTCCGTCCTATTCTTCTGTCAAACAACCTGGAGCATTGTGTTGTTATAGTGAATACGTCCTAAGTCAATTAATGTCACTACTGATGCATCCTTTCTTACTTTTTCTGCGTTCCTCCATCAAGTACATGCCAAGCGAGTCCAAGTTGGCGATGTCCTGTTTCTAAAATGAAATGAAAACTGTTTATTTCGTCTAAGGAACCAAAACTAATTTATTATATGTAAAAAGCGTGAAATAAAATGAAATAATTTTTTTTTATTTCATTTAAAGTCAAAATTTTACAATACAAAGTCTCTACTTGAGTTATAAATTTACTAATAAAATATAAACTATATATATGTAAATATATATATATATATATATATAAATATATATATAAATATATATATATATTTAAAGTGTTTTATAATCATATAGGCACATATATTTTACGTACTTACAAGAGAAAAACAGAATGTTAATGAAAATGTAACAGCAAAAACGGTGTATTTCCATTTTCGATCATTTTTACTTTTTCACAACACACCACAAATATCAATAAATATCACTTATAATACGAGGTTTTTTGTTGATTCACTCATATTTATAACGTTCGAACAATCTTACTCGACAGATTTTTTCTTTGTTCGATTTTGCACGTTTCGTTAGTCATTTCTTTAAACTCTACGTGCTATTATAAAAGATGTTAAAGATTAGACTCAAATTACATATATTATAAATTTAATTGTGTTTAAGTATGTAGACCGAGTTTGCTCGGAGGAGGTTTATCCTACTGTTATTATAAATGTGAATGTTTGTCAGGATGGATGGATGCACGTAAAGCGGGACCGTCCCCGAATACTATCGTTAGATAGAAGTCGTTAAGCCGTGTACGCGACCTTCCGGCAGTATGTATACTCGTGTGGACTCGTCGTAGTTACTTGGCCAGTTTGATTAAAAACAAAAAGATATAACACGGTTTTGGCGGGAATATATAAATGTGCGTATATACATTGTATTGGACGATATTGTGAGTTCAATAAGTACTTAGTCCAATAATTATTTAGCTAGGTACCTGCTATAATAATAAGTCTCGTAGAGTTTAAGTAATGTTAGGTATTAAGGTAGATAATATCTTATCGTTTTGAACGTTATTACAGCCCTTTATATTTGCGAACATTTATCTCGTAAAATCGTACGTACATAATGGAAAGTAGGTACTTTTATACGAAATGTTTCGATAAATAATAAAATAAAGGCAGTAAAACAAAGAAGTCGTAGCGGGTTTGGGCCGTCGTTAAAATATTACGATCGTCCAATATCGCAGGATGAAATCTTTAATCGGAGAGAAGCTACAAAAGAACTTTGTTGGCTGCGCGGTGACTTACATAAATACACAGTTTGATCAAAGAACTTATGGATAGTAATTTTTTATCTGTAATAATAATGTATAATTCATTAATTTATTTATTTACCATTTTTCATGCGATTATGTCCGCGTGGAACACATTCTTATTGCATCCCCAAGAGATCGAAAATGCTGAAACGAATATATTTTTTTTAAATTAATAATATGAAGTTTTATGGTTTTGTCAGCGGTTTCACGCGTTTCATGTGTTGATAACTACACACACTAATCTTCCGTACTTTAAATCGTTAATTTTTTCGCGATAATAAGTTGTCTTCTCTCTGAGATTCTAGTCTTTCTCTGTATACTTATATCGTATTGTATATTTATATCGGTATATTCTGCTGTTGCCTCAATACACATAAGTATACAACTAACAAACCTGTCTACTTCAGATTCGAGATAAAATCACCAGGTACAATTTTCATTTCCGGTTCCGTTTCCAAACAAAAGTACCTATTTATTTTGGCGTTCGAAATGTTGGCTTTCAGCTATTTTTATAGAGTCGATGGAGCTAGCATTTTATGTTCTGGCCGATAAAGTGGTTGTTCTATTTGTAGTCAAATCGGTGCTCGGTGGCGCGGGTCAGTACGGCCGGGCGGCGTACTTCCTCAGTTTACGCCCGTAGTTAGCGGCTCTGTCGTCACGCCTCGTATACTCCCCATTTATTTATTTGCACGGCTATTCTATATTGCTCTTGTTCTTGTGTGGGGCTCATTTTAGGTTATGTACGTTTATACGATAAATATTGATGGTTCTATGGAGCTTCTGCGTAAAAATGCGAGCAAAATTATTTTTTACAAAAGTATTCATTATAGGTACATTTAAACGTACTTTGTGGCGCAAACAGCGGAAAATAGGTAAATTTATTAATTTCACCTCCTGATAGTATGTATATCGTCTATGTATTTATTAACTACGTAATGTTATTTATTATATTACTACATATTATACGTAACTAATAAGTGTTACGTCCCATTTGTTTTCAGTATAAGGGCGAAAGGTTTATGTGTGGTTATTGGTAAAGGTTATTGGTTTTCGATGTCGATATGAAATGATAAAACTTAAAAAAAATAAGTTGCATCGACTTGCATCCACGTCTTCTTGCTTATTTCAGCATTTAGTACTAATGTGGAAATAGTGTTAAAAATACCCAAAGCACGAAAGAGCTGCACAGGAAGTGTCCAGGAACTTGATGTGGGAAACGTATAGATTGCCGATGCGGCGCGGGATTTTGTTTTATATAGCTCAAGTATGTTTTGAACACAGGCACTTAAAATTTTTTCTGCATAGGTACCAGCTTAGAGGTAAAAATATAACCAAAAAATCAATACGAGTGTTCGTGTTCCAGTCGAATTTTTCAACGATTTTGTTTTAAGTAAGTGCTGTTTTGGCTCTGAGTTAGTACCTCCTGTTAACGTCACGCTTCGCATGCCGTATTTATTTTAGAATGTTCTCTCAATTTTTAAAGGTATAAGACGTTGTTTTATTGTATTGTATTAGGGTTATATCGTTCATCTTTTCTGTTCTTACTCTTGGAATAATTTTTATTTAATTGAGTTAAGTACGTACTTATTTCTGATGGTGAGACTAAAATATGTAGTCAAGTAAAGTCCGTTTTTCTTATCCGTACAAATCTTGTGAACAATTTTTGTATTGACACAAAAAATTTAATTCTTTAAAAATTGTTTATGTTATTTTTACAAAACTCGCGTATTGTGACATTAAAAAGTACGTCGAAGCGTTCATAGTACTACGTCTTGTTTCGGTTGGAAGCGATCAAAAAAATGAAACAACAGCGGGTGCGGTCATTAGGAGGTGACCGCTAGTGGCAAAAGTTTCATGAACGTGCTTCGAAGGGCACATAAGGCCGTCGCTCCCGATTGTTATCGTTAGATTAGAGTTCTATTGTTTAGCCATGCCTGAGGCGTTTGGGTGGCATAAAAACTTTCGGGACTTGGTTTGGCCACTAAACCCTCCACCAATCCATATTAGAGCAGCGTGTTGGAGCATACTGTGAGGCTGTCCTCAGTATGAGGCCTAGAGCATACGGGTTTCTACCCGTGCTCAGTAATGGGCCATCAATGGGTTGAAGCTAGAACTTTACCCCTAAACCTTGCGAAACCTTGCGAAGTATCCAAAAATTCTAACGGGTTATTCCACCAATCGTTCAGTATTACATTGTGTCGCCCGAGGAAACCAGCCGGATTTTATTGAGGCCAAAGAGCCCAGTTATTTCGTATCTGCCTTTTCTGCTATGCTCATTATGTCTACATGTCCTGATGACATACCAGATTTCCACAGTTCCACATAAAATGTTTCTTGCTTTTCTATCCCAGATATTTTCACGTCGAGTTGAGCATTTCCTGAAATCGGGCAACATTAAAAATACTCGCTCAATTAATCCAGATTTTATATTACGTTGCGCGCGTAAGATAGTCGCGAAACCGTGGGAATTATAATTTTGTTTTCCTAACAAAATTTTGTTTTGAACTGTTGAGATTTGCTCAATTTTGCCTTCCCAAGTTTACGGTTAAGGCGAAAATATCGAGTGCTGTATCTAAACATGCCGAAACGTTTCTCGTCGGGTCTTACCGCTGTAGCGATAAACGGATTTGGGATTGGGAGGGACGATATTATTCGGCTTTAATAGAGTGATACTTCTTTAGGATCATTCGGGAAACTGATGGCACTATTTGGTTTTGCCATAAAAAGTTATGGCATCGTCCTTGCGGTATTAGAGTGTAAAGGACAAATAATCTGACTGCGTCTTTATTAAGTCAGCACTTACAGGGAATTGCCTATCTCCTCAAATTATGGTATTAGATTCACCTGGATATTGCAAGGTATTCCAAGAAAAAATGTCTTTGCATTTTTGGGAATTCATTTTGATGTAGTCAAACTATTATTTTAGTATTCTGAGTTCTTGGTTTGACGATGTCTTTCCACTTTACAAAAAGTGAAGTAGTAGGTGAATTACCTTAGTAGTAATTAATAGGTGAATTAATTAGCTTATTAATTATTTATTGTGGATGAAAGACGTGTTTATTATTAAATGACTATTTGTGTACCTACATAATAACTTATTGTATAATAACATTGTTATCGTGTGTTGTAATTATACATGTATTTTAAAAGGTCACGCGTGTTCCAATTATCAAGATAGATGGCTACTCGTACCAACTCACTCCGCGTGAATACGGTGATTACATGGTGGTACTTTACTAATATAAATTTATGTATGTTATTTATTTAATTTTATCTACATATACATTTTTATTTACCTGACTTTAATAACTAGTCACATACAGTTATAAATATTTATTTATTAGGTTATTTTTGTCGTTTCAATTTTTGACATTTCTCTATGTAGTTTAAGAAGATAATTGGTTAATGGGGTTTTAAAAAACAATATTCATATGAAGAGCTCTTCAGATGACCTTCTCAATTACCATCAGCTTTTTCGACAGTCCCTCAGGCCATAAAAAAGTAAGTTATACTATTTTTCTGAAAATAGATATAGTAATATTATAAATGTGTAGATGTGTTTGTTTATTTATCCTTCTTTCACGTCGCAACAATGTGATTTTAGGTTACATTTTCAGACGAAAAGATCTGGCACAAATCCTCCATCCTTCATTAACTGAACCACTGCCATTAGTGGCCAGGCTAGACTCTCAGAATGACAAGGGATAAGGGCAGAGCCACTAAGCCAAGTTACTAGCTCACTTCTCACATTTAATGTAAGAGTATGAACGTTTATTTACCGAATGAAATGTAATCTGGGTTCGTGTTTATCGCATCCAATTACTATGTAATCCTTGCTAATATTATAAAAGCTAAAGGCATTCTGTTTGTCTATTATATCGCCTAAACTACTAAATCGATTTTGATGAAACTTGGTACTGATATAGAATAGAACTTGAAGAAGAACATAAGCTTTTTTGCCGAAAAAAGTCTTAATTGGGTCGGAATAGGGGATGAATGTTCTTCATTATCAAAGATATAAGCGTAACACTTTGTATTCATGCACTAGATGTTTTTTTATTACAAACGTCCGCAGAGTTCCTGGTGGTGGTATACATGTTGTGACAGGTGGTCGTCTCATGTCAGTTCTGCCACCAGTCACTCAGCGGGCACATCTGTAAGGTCTGCTGATATTTAATGTTCAGCAGTTTTCGTTTCTATAGTAAGCACTAGATGTTGACTTTGAGGGGACGGGTAATGGGTAGATTGTAGAGAAAGGGTAAAAGAGCTATTCCACGTGGACATAGTCGCGGGAAAAAGCTAGTAACTACCGCACCGCAGTAGTTTTATTAATCTGCTAAATTACCAGTTATTGATTTACAAGACCAATTTCATGCAGAACGATAGATCGACCAAACAAAATATTAGTGCAAAAAATGTGTTGCTGTTTTATGTGTAACTTAACAGAAGACCAGACGGTTCATCTGATTGTGATAACGCCAACGACGGATAGTAGCACCATTAACGCTTTGCCAGCCAAGATGGAACTGATAGACCCGCTACTGGAAGGGCAGAACACAGAATTTATTTATTAAAATATTTAAAAACACAAGCTTTAATTATAGAGTCATAATACAAATAAACAATAAAACTTCATAAGTGTGTTGTTAACCGTTGAGGAGTTCCCTTGTCTGGAGACAATCCTGCCGTATTTTCAGGTCATGGTTATCATAAAAATGCTTTGTCATCGGAACTGAAGCAGTATGCAAAATTTCAGCTCCGTAGTGTAAGAGGAAGTGGGTCTAATTAAGTTTATAACATTTGACCCGAACAAACGCATAAAGAACACTGCTACGAATAGTGAAAAAAAAGCTTTTAAAAAGAAGATGTATTAAAGGACCCCAGTGGAGACGCATCACCAACATACTGCTAGATGGGTGACAGCAGAAGACTGGGGAGGAACATTAGAAGATAGGAAATAATAATATGAATTTGATTAATACACTTGCATGTGTAACAGATTGATTGGCAAGCATATTTGTTAAAAATCATTCATCGACGTAATCGATACCCATTTATCGAGAAGATTGGAACTGGAAAGTGTTACGATGCCAATATCAATAGTTCTTGTTAAACATTCGAAACAAAGAGACTTGGAAGATCCCCGTGTAATTGTGCAAGGCTTCGTTGGCAGTCGGTATCGACATTGTCCCTCCCAGGCGAGTTTAGAACAAAGCCGACAATAGGGAGCCGGCATATTGCCTCAGTTCCATCTTTTACTACCGCTATCTCGCGGTTTATGCCTTATAAAATCTTCCCGTGTGGAACCAGGCTGACTGAAAAATATGGTGAACAGAATGTAGTGATATTACAATTGATGTCTACTGTACTTACCTAATACGATCGTGATTCTGGTATATGTTACGGTTTCTTCAAGTTAGTGGTGAAGGTAATACGTGCATCTTTCTGCAGTAATTTATGAATGTTCTGCAGTCGTGTAACGTTGTATGATGCAATTCTTCATAAGAGTCATAAGAGCTTTTGGTTATTCGGTAGACCGACCTTGTCGGACACCCAGTATTAGGTACGTAGGCATTGAACGATGTATCTAGGAGCAAGTAGCATATTTAGTATACCTAATTTGTATCAAAAAGGAAAATACATAACTTTATGACGGGTTTTTTACATTTAATAAATAAGTGCTTAACAATATCCCACCTCATGTTACACTAATTAGTATTAGTATGGTAAAATATTAGGAGCCTTTTCACTGTTTTTATTGTAGTTTGTGAGGATGGATGGATGTTTGTTATTCCTTCACGCAAAAACTATTGAACCGATCTGGATGAAATTTGGCATAGAAATAGATTAGTATGGAGTAACACAGGGTACTTTTTATCAACGTACCTATCAGCCGAGCGAAGCTGCGGACAGTTGCACTAGTTGAACATACAAAACTCGAACAAACGCGGGCAACTTATTCTTCGTAGCTACACTAAGGCTCGATCCACATGACTGTACTGTTTTCAGTTCTTTTTCCGTCCGATATCGATCCGGTAAATATTCTTTAAGACGGATTGTTGTGTGATTTGATAGAAACTTGACTGTTAGGGCCAATATGAATCATGTTTCATTGTTTCGTGTTTAACAATATTTTTAACCAACTTCAAAGAAAGGTTGTCAATAAAAAAATACACCTTTTTTATAACACCTCAGACCTTTTTTCTGAGTGGACCGATTTTGATATTTTTTTTTGTTCGAAAGCTGGTGAATGTCATATCTTCCCAATTTATTTTAAGCGACGTCTGACGAGTACTTTTTGAGTTATTTCTTATCATGTCTAACTGGCTACAACTACATTGACAATGATGTTCTTAGTTTATTACTTGTTGAAGGCATTTGAAGTCGTTTTTTTAAATGATATAACAGATTATACCGGATCGACATCGGACCGAGAAATTGAGATCAACACTGTAATGTGCATCGAGCCTATTATGCAGATGACATTAATGCCTTCGTATGTTCTGAAGCCGACATTGTCGCTTTTCCCCTCGTATTCAAACAACAACTATAAAACACCACCAATCTTTAGATTTTCAATCAAAATCCCAGTAAAAACAGCCTCAACCACATCGTCAAACGAGTTTTCTGTAAATGTGAACGAAGGCACACAAAATTTCCGTTTGAGATGAGTTGGGCGAGTTCGGATTTTATGTCTTCCTTAGTTTACGTCATCTTGGGAGTACTCGGTCCCGGGGTAAATGTGGCTGGCGATTTTATTTGCACGCAAATTCGATAGGTCGTGATTCCGCTGTGATGGACGGAATGTAACGGTCGGACTGGCCAGTAGATCTCGATGACTTATCGAGCTCATTTCCTTAGATAGGTTTTGTTCATTTTCATCTCATATTTTGGATACAATGATTTAGGTCAGACTTGTATACAATACTAGTGTTAGAACGCGGGTTCGCTTGCGAAGTATGGCGATTAAAAGTAGCTGTTGTTATTCCAGACTAATCTGTCCCTGTGCCAAATTTCATTCAGCTCCATTCAGTAGTTTTTGCGTGAAGGAGTCACAAATATCCATACATCCGGCCATCCATCCATATATCTATCCATTCACACATCTTCATAAATTTTCGCATTTATAATATTAGTAGGATTTACGATTAACTGTAACTCAGAGTAGGCGATGGTTACTTAAAAGACGCCTTAGTAGCGAATTTCCATACAGAATCTGTACTAAGAGTTGATTCAAGTAATAAACGTCCCAGAGTGTGGCGGAAGAGAGAAAGACTTAAACATGTGATGGATTAGACAATTCTACACTTCGGGCTACAATATACAAACAAGAGAAAGTTCCCTGGTTCGACGCTGGATTGCTGTCATGCATTTATGTGATAGATAAACGTTTGTTCTCGGCTTAGCGTATTTATGATTGTGAAGACCGTAAAGCATTAAATTACATTTATACTAAGGTCCGCCCGCGTTTTCGTCCGCGTGGTGTGTTATAAGTCGCTTGTATTTCAGAATTTTTCAACGATTATAATAGTATTCCAATCAGTTTAAAGAAAACCTTAACAAACTATACATTAAAACCTTCCTCGGGAATCGGTCTGTTTATTGGTGAAAACTGCATCAAAATCGGTTTAGTAAATTTTGAGTGTATTGCGAACAGGCAGATAGACGCGGGACTTTATTTTAATATACATGTACATGTACAGATCATATTCGTTGGATGATAACGTCATGAATAAGTACATGGAATAATAATAAATAAATAATAAATAAATATTTTTGGACAACTCACACACGGTCAACTGACCCGAAACTAAGCGTTAGCTTGTACTATGGTGATCAGACAACTGATAAATATACGTATATATCTTTAAATACATACTTATGTAGATATTGACACCCAGACACACAGAACAAACATTCCTGCTTATCACAGAAAAGTTTGACCTGGGTGGGGATCGAACCCACGACCTTCGGTCTAGCAGTCAGGTTCGCTAACCACTAGACCAACCGGCCTGTATTTATAATTGTTCAATTTTCTAAATATCAACTATCGAACAACAATACTCAGTCGGGTATCATAATATCTATTATTCATCTCAAATATATTGAAATGAAAATAATAAAAGAAGAAAATATACAAAAAAATAATAAATCCTTGAAGTATAAAACATACTGCTTGCCATTGTTATATATACAAAGATTCTGTTATAAGTCATCAATATAATACGTAGAGAAAATAAGAAATCATTCGTCGGTAATAACAGCCATTCCTGGCGCCGTCAGTTATTGAGCCGGAGATAGGATTATTGGCAAATTGTTCCGATCGCGTTCCGTCCTGGCTCGCATGGGAAATATTAAGCACCTTGGTATAACCACGACTCGTGTGCAGCGTTCACTGTCGGATTGACGTTACTCGTGCTGCCGCTTCAGGCGATTGGTTTATGTTCTTCGTCGTCTGTTGGGTAAGTTCCTGTTGTGCGATGGCTGTACAAAGTGTTTTATTCATCTGTACAAAGTTATTTTATTCATCTGTGCTTAAGACTCGTGACCATTATACCTAATGTATGATTTTTACTTCCAAATACTAAATGTTAAAGTAACTTTCGCATTTATAATATTAATACCTACCTTGGTTTTTGTATTAGGATGACTTGTTAAATGTGAGTCTGCCTTGTTAAGAGTTAGATAATTTGCTTAATTAATAGCCTTGGCATACTAAAATCTGTTTTGTCAATTTGTTGTTTATTAGCCCGGACAAATTACGACAGGCCGCTTGGTCTAGTGGTTAGTGAACCTGACTGCTACATCGAAGGTCGTGGGTTCGATTCCCATCTAGGTCAAACTTTTCTGTGATGAACAGGAATGTTTGTCCTGTGTGTAAATATCTATATAAGTATGTATTTAAAGATATATGTATATGTATGTTTATCAGTTGTCTGATCACCATAGTACAAGCTAACGCTTAGTTTGAGGTCAGACGGCCGTGCGTGAGTTGCCCTTAGATATTTATTTATACTTATTACTTTATACCCATGAAAATGGAAACGGTAAAATTCGATTGATCATTTTCGTTTCTATATCACTTCAATCAATAAACATATACGTACGTTGAACACAAAATAATTAAATATAAAAGATATTTAAAGATAACGGAATTTGATTTGTACATACATTTTACACATGTACCTACTGGGTTGCAACCCAGTAATAGCCCACTACTGGGATCTGAATCTTTCTCCATTACTGAAGAGGCCTAGAGCATATGTCATCACGCTGCTGGATCTGACGATAACATCTAGCACTGACGGCTTTACGTGTCCTTTGATGCTAGTAGGTATAGCCACTAGCCATAGATTCATCCAACTCCTCCCGCTGTTACTAAACTAGACTACTCACAATGTGACAGATTTCGAACGTTTCACACATACCTTGCTCTACACATAACGTAACCCTTATTGAACCAAAAGTGAGTCTATTAGAAAAAGGATCTGTTTGAAGCTCAATGAATCTGTTTGTGACGCCGAACTCCAAAGGATCGTGAGGATATTCGATAAAGAAAAATGTACTGGTTAAAGTATAAGAGATAAGGATAGAGGGTCTAGCTTTTGCACTGACACAATGTCGGGGAGTCCCACGAAGCCTCCGTTTTGTATATTATCTCGTGCTACAAATCACAGCGGATGTCCCACCGAGGGGAAATGAAAATTGAGATACCGGCGAGGCATTGTTCCGTGAAAATATATCTTCTTGATATTCTCGGGACGCGGGACATTCGCCGACAGATATTGTGATAATGTTACGAGTTAAAACCGCTTCTGATATTGGTAGATAATTAGCACTTTATTATCAATAATTAACTTTGATGCATTTTTGAATAATATATATTTTTTGTCATTAAAAAAACCGACTTCAAATGACTCCCACAAGTAATACAATGAAATGTTAACGTAGTTAACAGTTCAATACTAATTATTAAGGATAAATCAAAAACAGCTAGTCAGATGTCGCTCAAAATAGAAAGGAATTATGCGGCAAGTATTAGCTTTTGAATAAAACAAAAATCATCATAATCGGTATACGTAATAAAAAGTTAATAACGAACATAAAGAAAAACGTGAAAAATACTAAAAACTTTAAAATCACATTTCGCTTGAAATAAAATGTGACCTCATGTTAAGCACCAGCTTTTGATCAAACAATTAATTAATTATTATCAAAATCGGTCCACACATAAAAAAGTTGTGAGGTAACATATTAAAAACAATACATACGAAATGAAAACCTCCTTCATTTATCCTTCTTTAAATTAACGTTCAGATATTGTCGAGGCGAGAGATATTTGTTCATAGATATTGATCTAGTTTATTGTTCTCTTTAAGAATTACCACTTATCGATAATTCATTACGATGCATAAATATACAATATTTTTGATATGCTTGGGATGCGAGACAATTGCTGACAAATATAGTCACAAAGTTACGAGTTAAAACCGCTTCTGATAATCGTCACTGTAGCATCGATAACTCATCTTGATGTTATTCGTACGTGATAAAACCTGCTTTCGTATTCATTGGTAATGTCGACTTTCAAATTGTAGAGTGAGAAGTATTACAAAATTCTTCCGTCGAAGTTTAATAGAGGAAGTTTTACTAGGTTCGGTGACTGCTTCTCGACTTCTTTACATATATAGGTAACTATAAAGAACCTTATTTGTCTACGTACTAAACCCCTAATAAATTCAAAATGTTCAACTAAAAGTGATAACTATACACGGTGCAAATTCGACCTGGAATATTTATCATACAAACTTGACAATTTTGTATGTCAAAAATTCCAGATCTACAGTACCTATAGTTATTCAATATTTGCAATTTTAAGCAACGTTTTAAAATAAAATTTACTCAATGTATTTTAGAATAAACAATAACTGCCAGTCAAATTATTTATTTACAAAACAAAAAATAACAAATTTGATATTTAACGGTTGCTTGGTTGCTTGGCCCAAACATTGGGAAACCAAATGGTTGAAAATTACATTTACAAATAATATCCGTACTGGAAACATGTATACATTTCATGTATACATTATAGCTATATCTATACACAGGGTGCGCCATTAGTAACACGACAAACTTAACGATCAGACATTAAAAAAAAATTTGAGTGAAAATATCACCATTTTCGAGTTTATGAAATTTGATTTTTTTGATATTTTGTCTCTCTTACTGAATTATTGACTGAGATACAACATTATTTATAATTGTTACAAGTTATTAGGAAAAAATACTGTCAAAATTTCAAACTACATTAAAACTGAACGTTACAAGGATTTTAAGAGTGGTATCTACTATATACAAAAGGACAATAACTTACACTTCGATAAAATCTGATGGTATGTGTATAGAAAAGAACTTCTTACATCTTGTTAAATATGCATGACCAAAATTGTTTTTATTTTCTTTGAGATGTTTCTCAAAACAATATTTAGTTGAACATATTTCCACCCGAAAATTTATGTTCTGCAAGTAACTTTATAATCTCATAACAGTAAAGTGGCTTTATGATTTAAAGTTTCTGTATAAGATTGTCCTTGTTGTACATTTTTGTAGTCATTAAATTGATGAGTATTAAAATAATGCACCGTATTTCGTTAGTTTTTAACGGTCTGTCGTCAAGTTTTATTGTCAGAAAATCAAATAAACCGCTTTAGAGTAATAATTTTACAAAAATGAATATGAATGATTAAAAAAAGATATGTTTTTGATTTCACAGATCATTGACTTACTTAACATCCCTTTAAAATTTGTCGTGATAATTATAGAACATCCTGTAGAAGCTAATACCATAACCCTACATTGTTAAATGGGTACTGTGGGTACAAATATTTGCCTAAATGTATACTGAGAATTAACGACTGATACTGATGGCTTTGCGTGTCTTCTGAAGCACAGAAGCGCTAAATTTTCACCACAAGCGGTGACCCCACTCCTGGTGACTGCATTCGCTGTCGCTATACTTTGCTGATTACTTGGCTTCAACCCATTGGCACAGGTCTCTCCTTATACTAAGAAGGCCTAGAGCCATCAAGCTACTCTAATGCGGATTGGTAGTGGTATTAGTGGCCAACACATGGAAGTTTTAACGTTTCCCGAAGGCTATTTAAAACTGGGACCGACCGCAACGGCTTTTCGTGCCCTTCGCAGGATGGAAGTGCTCATGAATTTTATGTCACTATCGGTCACTCATCCTCTTACCGACCGCACCTGCTGTTGCTGAAGTATTTAGATGCCGGGCTATGAACATTTCACTTCAGCGCTTCACAACGCTTCGCGGATCATTTGGTAATGACATTATCTGCTGGACTAGAAACATCACTCTGATTTACCTATTGTCCAACAATCCGTACTGAAGTAGCGTGAATTCCTCAGTTGAGTAACATGTTGATACCATACCAAGCCTATGTACTTTGTACACTTTTTAGAGCTTTATGGAGAACTGTCAGTCTGTTTTCCTTCACCGTAGCAAGTGAGACTCACCGTAACTCGGAAAATTAGCAGTGTGCGTCGCAGGATTTGAACCCAGGGCCTTCCGTTTGGGAGACCAACGTTGAAACCACTAAGCTATCACTCCTAAACTGCACAGTGATTTGTTTTAAGTCAGTAAATTTTTAGTTTTGCCTATGGTGCGTGCTAAACGAAAGTGTATGTAAACATTCATTAGCAAGTTTAAAAATTCGCCGTGTATGTTTGAAGCCTCCGTGCTTGGGAAACTTGGAAACTGCTGTAGGTATTTGCTGAGGTAAATTAATGTGGGCTAAGTAACTTTTTTAATAATATAATATCCTAGTAGCGGAGTGCGAAAGTCGCGCCTCAGTTTGCTTACCAGACTGGAATGCCAGCGACTCTGCGGGTTTTAGAACACTGCAATTACGTATTTTCATAATTAAATTCTGCAGCTTCTTACCTTCAATAGAGGGCACTTTAATTTGTTAAGAAGTAACTAAGTACGCTTTGTGGCATGTACTTGTCAGTAGCATAAAATCGTGATGTACAAAAACAGATAAATATAAATTTATACAAATATCTTTAGATAACTGATCCCAAACTAAGCGTTAGCTTGTAATACGGTAATCAAACAACTGATAAATATTCATATATACTAATATTATTATTATAGATATTTGCACCGAGACACATAGAACAAACATTCCAGCTCATCACAGAAAAGTTTGACTCGGATGTGAATCGAACCTACGACCTTCGGTGTAGCAGTCGGGATCAATAACCACTAGACCAACCTGCCTGTCGATATTCAACAATTGCTGATTGTATTGGAATAAAAATACATTTTTTTATAGCCTGGAGGGCAAAGGGAAAAGTATGACGGGTTGTCTAAGAATTCACCGTCGCCTAAGAGCACGAGCAAACATCTAGGACCCTGGAAGATAGTACTTTTAACACCTTTTATGAAGAGTTCCAAAACACAGCCGCCGTGAAGGTTCATTGTTAGTCCAACTAATGTGGGTCTACTAACTCAATTGTTCTTACGACCTTTTCTATATAATGCACAGTTATGTATTAAATGGGAGATAATAATTATATTACTTTTCTTATCTCTGTGTTTACCAATTCTCGAGGACAGAAGTAAATTTGGAAGTTGCTTAACCTGAGACATTTTTCTGACCAAAACATACGAATTTCGTAACTCTTCCCACACATACATGCCACACACACGTACACGCACATAGTTCAATAATGCAATAGTATTAGTAGTATAAACTAACAAATTAGTAGTATAAGCAGGTAATCGGGAAGCACCCTACATATGTATGTACACTCCCGCCTAACATCCTAGGGAGCGGTGTGGCTGAAAAACAGCGCTGCTCGGTATCTTATTCCCGTGGCAGTATAAGCTGAGCCACCTCCTTTTGCCCAGTTATTAGCTTTTTTTTATTTTTATTTTTTTAAATTTTGTAATGCTTTTCTGATTATTCCTTTTTTGGTATTGGTGTTACTGGGCAATAAATTAATCTTATTATTATTTTTAAAATTCTGCCATGTAAAAATTTACCAATCACGAGTATGTATTCAGTAGTGCTCGAGTTGTTCAAAAACATGGCGACTGTGAAATTGCGTTTTTTGCTGAGAGTTGATTGATGCCATAAGCAAGTGGTGTTTATGAATATTGCGTAACTTTACATTTATGTATGTATGTTAGACTATATTCATGAACAACACTTGTTTAGTTACAGTATAACTATTATTTATGTTTTTTTTAACTATGCACTATACATTTATGACTATACAGCCGTTATTTTATTAAACAGGGAAGCGGATTATTCATGATAGCAGTGGATTGTGTAACACAACGATGAAATGGCGTTACTCAGTAATGTTTTATAATTACAAAGTGTTTTGATAAGGGTCTTATTCTCGCTAAACCTTAGAACAAAGGGATGACAGGCCAAGACTGGGTAACGCGGAAATACTCAGGATTACGTATCCTGTAAAATATTAACCTAGCTTGCATTAGTTTGTACTGAGATAGATAAAAACTTATCTTGACGGCTGCAGGTAAAGCTTTGCTCTGGTCATTTGTCATCAGTCAAACCCTATTTAACATTACTCTTGAGCAGTAGAGAAGGATCAGTCTGTCTCGTTTCTCTACTTTAGAATAATTTTATGTTTCAAAGCAAATAAGTATTCATTGCAAACATTTACTTACTTTTGTATGTGTGTGAACTTACTTTTGTGTCCTAGTTAGGTACCAATGACCTCAGTACCAACTGGAGAATTCTAATATTAAAAAAATATAAATCAAGTCACAGGGCTGTACAAAATATTTGTCCTTCTATATAACAGTGGTAAGACTATGTAACTAGATATTTGACCAAGAGCATATCCTATTAATACAAATGTGAAAGTTTGTTATGATGTTTGGATGTATATCTTTACATCACGCGCTAACCGTTCTATGGATTAAGATGAAACTTGCCACAGTAGACCACCTGCAAGAAATGACCCTAGGATAGATTTTATCCCGATTGTAGATTCCCCTGGGATGACATTCACGTTTATATAATTGGATGTACGCGTTTTAATTCGTCTGGAATAATATATAAGCTTTTTTATGAACACAACGTGGGCATAACTATTTGTAAATAGAGATGTATATTAATATGCAGCTATCATATTTGTATTAATTGTGCACTCTAAAATTCTGTTTGCAACGTTACTCTCAACATTAACACGTATTACTCAGACGAGCAGGAAATTCAAGCTATAAGTAAATGAACCAACTAACTGTAGGTTTGTAAATAGAAACACGGTTTCAACTAAGTGATAGCCCACTACTGAGCAAGATTTTTAGCATTATAAAGAGGCCTAGAGAATATTTCACCACTCTGCTTCAACTGACTGATAGGGGGTCATGATCACCTTAAATGTGGCCAAAATGTATTGAAGGCCTTCATTTTGCCACGAGGCCACAAGGCTTGACGAATGCCATTTGACGATAAAAATCCATTCTACCCATCCACCCATACCTAATACGTGAATCAAAATCTTTCTACCCATTTTTATGAATACTTACACGGTCAGAGCACTATGAAATTCGGTTAAATGTAATATTCATTCGAAATACATTAAATTATCAATGAGAAACATAAAAAAACACACTATCGTGCACGCACACTTTCAAATGTAATCATGGTTGAATTTCAACCGCAAACATGATTTCTACTAGGTATTACATTTACAAAACGAACTGAACAACCCAAAGATGAAACTACCAACCGTCGGGTATCGGATATCGGATATATTTCATAGTAGAAGCCACGTTATTTGACATAAGCAAATGTTACCCGAGAAAATAGAATCCGGACGAGACTCGACCCGATTAAGCTCACTGTGGATTCGAGAGCGGACAATTCGCAAGGCAACGTGAAATGGACCGAGTCATTCTGTACAAAGCGGCCCTAAGCGCGTGGTCTCCTGTGCACTAAAGCTATTATATTTGCATACGGCAACCTTATTTGATGATTGGATTGTGGTAAAAGGTAACGAGTAAATTAATTAGCCATCATAGCCACTTACAATCAGGTGGGATCTGTGTCAACCATTA
This sequence comes from Asbolis capucinus, assembly GCA_018249125.1. Lineage (NCBI taxonomy): Eukaryota > Metazoa > Arthropoda > Insecta > Lepidoptera > Hesperiidae > Asbolis > Asbolis capucinus. Next base: position 20,060 of record DWJZ01000740.1, read on the forward strand.
ACTTATACTAAATAGAAAAAAATATTATAGCTCAAGAGTTTGTTTGAACGCGCTAATCTGATGGAACTATTGGTCTTTAATGAAAAATTCTGTTGGGTAAGATAGTATATTTTTCGGGGAAAGAAAGCATACTTTTATTGCAGGAAATGGCCTTATTCCTGTTTGATAACAGGTTAAAATTAGTATGGAAATCATGAAATCCCTCGATTGATTTATAATTCTAAATACAACATTACTTTTATGCTACTTTTTAGTAGTCCGTAGAACAACGTTTGCCGGGTCAGCTAGTGTATACAGGCTATTTTTTGTGAGGCAATAGGAGTTATTAGACGTGGTAATGGTCAAGAAGGGACCAACAAGCAGGATTAGAGAAGGACGATCGTCATTAAGCTGGATGATGTTTTGTATAGTGCAGAGCTGAGGGACCTAAAAAACTCAATGGATGGTGGCTGCATGAGCTTCCCGCCAAAATCAGGCGGCCTTAAGGTTTTAACGTGAACAATAATTACGGATTACGGAACATATTCAGACCGTATGAAAATACTTTTTTTTACTGAGTTTTCATGTTATAAGCTCACATTGGAGAAGCGTGGTGAATATGCTCTAGACCTCCTCAGTATGACGAGAGACCCGTGCTCAGTAGCAAGCCGTCAATAGGTTGGAACCAAACGAGCAGACCGGTCATCTGTTGGTAGGTGATTACCGCCGCCCATGGACGTTAAGATCACCAGCTTAGGAGCGTTGCCGGCCAGGAAAGAAATGATAAACCCACACGCACTGTTATTACAATAAATATAACTCCGAAATTTGATTCATGAAAACATCAAAAGAAACATTAAAAATATATTACGTATACTGATAAAAGCATGTTGCGGTGAACACAACTAACACTGTATTTAAGTACGCTGGCCATTCTTATTGCATTTTACGCCGGAATTGGTGTCTGGGATTCTCGTGCTGTCAGCTTTCTATGTTTATAGCTTTGGGCATTTTTCGTACACACTATTCAGAGCTTAAGCGACTGACATCAACATGTCCGACCGCTAATGGCGCTGCGAGAAGGCACGTAAAGTCTATACGGGATGTCAACGTTTTAATGGCATTTGTGGCAGTCGTTAAGGTGGTCCGCATCCAAATTAGCTGATGCTTGCATACAGCGATCAGGCAGCAAACGATCAATAACAATAGCATAAACCATCGCTGAAATATTGTATTCTGTACGTGATCGCTTCCATAACATTCACTGATTGATACTGTACACTTTTTACAACGAAACTAACGCCAATACCATTGATCAAGATAACCAATACCAATTAAGTAGCAGCATTGCCGCTGATACGTACCTAATAAGAATTTGCGAACTACAAGCAATTATTGCAAAAGTTTCGTCATCGTTTTCCGTTTGCATCACACTTAATAGACCCACGAAGGCGTTCGAGCGGCTTAAAAAGTTCAGACGCTTAGGTTGGTCACTAACACAAAATCGAATTGATGCAGCGTGTATGAGTATGATCATCATCCTAAGCCACAAATAAAAATAAGTGTTAGGTTAATTAGTTGAAGCCAATTTACACGTGGTTAGGCTTGATGCCTTCAAGATGACTAATTAAAAATGTAGAATATATTGGATTAGCATCTACAATGTTGTGAAAACTGAGAGTTACAGGGATATTAACCCTGGTCCCTGTCGTAGACGTCTAACGGATGTAAAGGATCACAACAAACTTCTAAAGGTTTACTAATGCTGTGAGTGACGTTTTACAACACATGTTAAACTAAAGGCGCATAGTTTAGATACTGATTTCTTGCTTCATTTGACGATAGACTTAGTTTATTCTCATGGATGAAACAATATAATATGTCAATATGATAGTCAATACCTTATTAAATTATACCAAGCTGGACTGATGATGGACTTCAAAGACTCAACTTAGTAAATCCAGTTTAAGTTTAGTAGATTTCGTACGAATTGTTTTGCAGTGAAACCTTTCCTTATTGGCATCCATTCACGGGTTTTTAGTAGCACCAAGTATCTGAACATTTATGCCGATGAAGTGACGCTGACTAAATTGATTTGAATTAAAAAAATATATTTTTTCTTCAAAACCTATCGATTATAATTGTCGATTTAATTGTGCCATAATTTTTAACTTTTGTTAATATTCAAAGCTTCGTAAGTGTTTGAATACGTTGTTTAACGTGCCTAATTCGCTTCTTCGATTTTTTTTTCAGGAGCCATCTACAGCGAAAGGAATTCACGTTAAACAATAATAAGTATTCATGTCTTTGTTAGGTTCTCACTTAAGTAAACAATATCCGTTTAAAGAAAAATTCACTGTAATCTGGAGATAAAACATACGGCAAAAAATCCCCAATTTAAGTATATAATGAATTGACCGCATTGGTATTCGAAAACCCCGTCCCAGCAGACGTACTACCTAATTACCGATTGGACTAAAGCGTCGATGAAATGTAAAGTAAGCTGATTGCAGGTGGGCCAATTTCCCAATTGCCAATCGTAATTTCAATGAATGAGGCTGCATAGCTTGTACTGCTCGAAATCGAAGTTTCGCGGCACAGCCGTGTCAAATGAATCGAGTTACAGGAGTCATTATCACACAAAGCGGCTAATTTACGTTTCAATGCGCTCTGGTTATATCCTTATCGGATTGGACTGGAGTTGTATTAAATGTCGCCTGTTGTCTATTAGAAGCCTTTATTTAATGTCTAGTTTTGGGGTCTAAGAGACTCAAGCCATCCCTCAGTGCAAGTCAATCTCCTCAGCCGTGGAGGCCGTTAAACAGACGAGGCTGTAGTGCCAGGCCCACCTTCTGGAATCTCAGGGCATTGTTTCATCAAATGTGCTCCTAGGAGTCTTGAAAGATGGTAAGGCCCTTCTGCCCACTTAGTAAGCGTCTATCCTTATTCTAGAGCCGGTTGTGAAATAATTTATAAGTTTTTCTATCGCAACATCGGAGATTCATTCGTCTTTCCTCTTCGTTCTTTAGTCATCATGCTTCACATTCTTCTCTCGCCTCCCATCCTGAAGCAATATTTTTATCCTTATTAAACTAGGCTATCTATAATTCTACTATTGAAGTGTTCCTTGAGAAATAAGCACGATGAATTATATTTAAAACATGTGGCGTATTTATGTCATTTCTAGTAAAAGGTATTCGCATTTCTATTCGGGGGAAGCTAAGCATAGCTTAAGAATAAATCTTTCCCTCAGTTGTACAGCGTGTTACCTTGTCGTCTTAAGTTCGCTTTACTGGTTGTAAAGAGAAAACACAAACAGCCGTATACTTTACAATCTAGGCTCTAGATGGTAGAGACGCTGCCTGCGAAGAGGTCCCGCGTTCATTCCAGGCTCATTTATTTTGTAGTAGTGATGTGTGATTTTTGGGTTGTCATAATTGCAACTCATAATTGTCCCACTACTGAGCTCGGACTTCTTTCACAATAGTCTACTTCGAGGGTAAGTGCGGATTAGTAGACTTCACACATCTTCAAGAATTGCATGGGGAATTTTCAGGAGTGTAGGTTTCCATACGATATTTTCCTTTACCGAAGCAATTGATAATGAACTTGTATTACGCACATAACTTTGTGGAGGTGCGTGCAATTTTACCCCAGGACATCCTGTTCGAGAAACCAATGTTCAAACCATAAGGCTAACATTTGTAATGTATAAATATATGAGTATGTTACCGGAAACATGAAATCTAGGAATTGTGTACCACTCCAGGGAAATGTATGCAATTCCAAAGCTATTTAGGAAATGTATTGTATATAATTCCAATATCGCATTACGAAAGAGAAGGCTTTCTGTAATAATAATTTCTTAGGATTCCTACATTTCTCATACACAATTCGTACATTTCCCGGAACATCCATACAAATAACAACAATAAAATTACTGTCATAGATGTCGACGACACCCCGACTATACTTCTTAAATTATTACAGCAACCTAACTAACCTATCATATAATCTTATTTTTCAGTACTGTTAAGCTCTTAATATAATCGCCGCGGCACTAGCGCAATCGCCTGATCAGATGATGCAATAATACCCTCCCTCGCCCCATCGGTATCCCCGCGTACCCATTAATTTATCACATGTTTTAAATTTCCGATTGCTAATTAGGAAATGTGTCAAATATAATTTATTTCACACATTTCCGGGCGATTTTAGTAATTACATACATTTCCTAGGAATTGTATACAATGACGGATTACATACATTTTCGTTAACATATATGTACATACAATTCATACTGAGAATTTAACTGAGTAGTATTATAGAGTAAAATGTGTAGTTCCGTGAAATAACTCACCTCTGCAATTAGGAGCAGGAACAAATAAATCTCTCTGTTCCTTGATCTCTATGTTCCTTGTGGTTTGTTTTGTTTACGTTAAATATAAAGAGGGTAACTAAGTCTTCTTTCTCTCTGTGAAATAAAATTGTGTCTACTGTACAGACAACGGATTTATCTTAAACTTTTGTTTACAGAATGTTCTTGAAGTATTTATTAGTGTATTTATTTATGTTTACTAGGAAATATAATAAATAAATGAAATAATAAATAAATGTGAAACCAGCTGCCTGTTACGCTTACAAGGTTAAATTGGTGAATCGACTTAATGATTTTAAACATGTATCATCTTGGAGTTTGTATGGACTACTATGTAGTTTCTGTCTGCGACTTCGCCCGTGGTAGGTATGTTGTTAAAAAGTAGTCCATGTGTTATTTCAGTTTATAATCCCTCTACCAAATTTCATTCAGATCTATTCAGTAGTTTTTACGTGAAGGAGTAACAAACATACATCCATCTACAATCTTTCGCATTTATAATGATACGGATGTTATGGGTACTCACGATAGGAATAATCGTGACAATGTTTTGACCTAATTTTTGACCGAGTTGCATAGATCATGTTCACTGAACAGCGGAAGCGAGAAAGTTTTGAGAGGATGATAGATCACATGTATGTATTAGTGTCAAATCAAAACGTCATCAGAAGTTCAACAGAGAATTTCAGAAAAAAATTATGGTACTTTTAATTACGAAAATACTTTAAAATATTAAATTCGATCATGAAATTTTGATTGTACTCGTAGTTCTTTATCGTCGAATATAAAGTCACAAAACTATGTACGCAGTGTACAGCAAGAAATAAATTGTTTAAGCGTTTTTCAAATTTCTAACTATAGGTCATTGGAATAAATCGGGAATCAAAACTGTTCCATTTTCCTTGTCATCACAGTTATAACATTATGTGTCTGGCGTTTGTGCCCACTAATTTCACGACTGAATCGATTTGAATGCAGACGAGTTTTAGTTGCTCGAGTTCATAAATCTACCACATTCTGGTCTGCCTGCATGGGATTGGTATTTCGCCTTTATACGGAAAACATTAACATCGCGTAGATCCGAACGTTGTCGACTTCTTACATTATGCTTACCTCCAGCTAAGGAATGGAACTACTTCCCACTCATGTATGATGTAGGAGTCTATATCAGAGAGTGAATAGAAACAAGAACAGAAGAGTGAATAGTACTTTAAGAGAATAATAATACGCCTTTATTGGTTTCCATCCGCAATATGATTCTAGTTTTTATCTCGAGCGTCATATCAAGATAGAATTTGCGAGAGACAAAAGTTCATTTTGCTACGGACTTTTTTACATACAATATGGAATCTATCTAAAATTGTGATGTAAAAGGATCATGTCTTGATTGTAAATAAACCGCGTTCGACGTAACGGTGTATCTACATCTGGTACCGCGTTACGTGTTTTGAATTTGGACAAAATATCCAGCTAATGTTTAGGGCATTCAGTAATACTTAGTATGTACCTTACCCGCTTATCTCATGTAAGTGTACGCGTATGTACCAAGACGTTAGCCTTCGCTTAGGGAGGATCACAAAGAGATGGGAGGAGGAGTTTAATTTCATGGGAGTGGTTTAGAAACCGGTCGCAATTGCCGAATATGATGCCTCAATCTAAACTTGGAAGAGACGAATTTTTTCCTGACATTTAATATTTTAACTTTAAATCACTTTATTGTAAATATTTTGTAGAAGTTACGGTAGCTACAATTAAGTAAGTTAGTAAAAATTAAATCGTAAGGGGATAGGATACACTAGGGCTTTTGGCTAGGTCACTAATTCCCAATCAACCAATGGAACGGTCGTTTAGGGAAGGTCGTCTTTACTCTACCCATTAACATAAGTAATACAAAAAATCATCATATGAATTAAACTACTGTAATAGGTACGCTAGTAAAGTACGTACTCTAAATAAATTGAGTGTTTGTTAAAGATTTCCCCAGATAGCAAAAAGGTAAGTGCTTACAGAAACCTTCAGTAAGCTCCCTTGGAGTCCCCTGAAACCGCAAAAAAGAGCCTATTTATTCCACTAAACTGAGTTTTCCTAAATACCAAAGTATGTATAATCGAAACCAATTTTAACCGAAATCAGTGCTTTTGGGAGATATTTAAATACGTAATATACCGTCCAAAATACAAAGGTATTAGTTTTCATTTTTAGGATTTAATAGTGAGCCTGCATGCGAAGGAGTACGGGGTTCAATTCTTAGCAGGGTATTTATGTGAAAGATGTATTGTACGATCTAAGGTTAAGAGTATTATTTGTGATGATGTTTTGTTGAAAATGTCCTAATATTGTGTTCCATGACAGATGGTGTGAGATGGAAACTCTTACTGAAATTATGATTATACTAAGGTCTGGTCACGGTTCCACTCGTGTGATACCTACCAATGTTAATAAAAAATTGCTTATGTCGGTCTAGGCCATACGCTATCTCCATATAAAACGAGTGAATCCGTCGCTCCGTTTCGACGACGTGAAAGACGGACAAACATAAAATCAAACACACACTTTTATATTTATAATAGTAGTATGATTATGCTTTATTTTATTTTTGTTCTTTAATTTTACGTTTTACGATCAGAGAATGGACGAGGAATCTTAAAAATGTGATAGAAAATATTGCTCCTACAGTTTCTTAATAGCAATGTTGCATAATAGTGTTAACAAAACCTTTTTAATTGCCTTTTTATAATATCGGTTTAATTAAAATCATTTTAATCAATTTCAAAATACCACTATCACGATCGTTTCAAGTGGAACAGGTGAGAGTGTGAGTGCAGTAATGACTGTCTTTAGACCCTTTGAGAGGATTCGGTCCAAATGAATAGGACCGTAATATCTCTATAACGTTCTCCTCTACTCTTGTAAAGATTGTATTCAATTTGATGTAGGCAGTACTTGTGTAGTTGAATAGCATGAAATAATTTAATGAAACATGTGTTGAACATTGTAGTATTTATTTACTCATTGCATTTTTAAGGTTACATAATTTTAACAAACGGCTAACTCATCTGTTATAGTACGAGTGACTCGACTATTTGAGATCGTTTAGGTACTGGGGTATCGTTGATAGGTCATTATTTATGGGTCAACGCCCTTAATGATTTCTTATCCTATCCTATAATAACAGTTCATAGATAATTTTTACGAAATATTCGACTTTATGATGATAATTTTTGTTAGGGTCACTCAGAATCTTATGATATAAATTAAAATATTAATTAAAAATAAATACCATGTTATGAATATATCAATATAAAATGCCCACTTGGTTACTGAAAGTTCAGATTTCTAGTTTTATCCACAACAAAGTTCTAGGGGATCGAAAATGATCTGAATTGCTTCAAGAATCCTTTTCTTGGTACGGCTGTGCCATTTTGTCGCTCGACTTGGCGGTGTGCTACTCAGATATTACGAACCATAAATTACCTTCTTAATAAAATTTCGTACATATAAAGAATTTATTTTAGAAGCTTATTTTGAAGACACAATTCATCTAGCCGTTGCAACATTGATCGTATAAATCAACTTGGAATATATGTGGCCATTCGGGCACGTAAGCGCTTGGCTTTTAGGCGGCTTAAACACTCCGTCCCACCTAGTTCCAGCAGTAATCCGAACCCCGCCGAACCGCACTAAACACTACTATTGTTCTATGGCTCAATGTTGTGGAATTTAAGAAAACTCAGTATAAAGCCACTTTCACATGATAATAGTTGGTTATAAATATAAGAGAAATTGAAGTTAAAATTTACTAGACCCGCCCGCGGATTTGCCCGTGTGGTGGTTGTTAAAAAGTTCTATGTGTTATTCCAGACTATAATGTACCCTGTGCCAAATGTCACTCAGATCTGTTAGTATCAGTGCATGAAGGAGTAATAAACATCCAACCGTCGTCATAAACATTTGCATTTGTAATATTGGATAGATGTTTGCTGTTATTGTATGCAAAAACTACAGAATTAGTGTGAGTATTAATGTCAATTCACAAATTCATACTCTGACATCCTTAATTTCATGAAGGAGTTAACAACCTTTCAATGTATTGAAGTACTTTGTTTTATAATTTATTGGTTTTTGTTTTAATAGAATTTATGCATTTGTCACCAAGCATAATAGCATGATTTTCAAGTAAAAGTTTTAAAAATTGTACTGGTACAAAACAGT
>DWJZ01000741.1:0-28616 GCA_018249125.1 Asbolis capucinus
AAATATCTATTTAAGTATGTATTTAAATGTATATATGTATGTTTATCAGTTGTCTGTTCACCATAGCACAAGCTAACTTGTACTATGGTGAATACACAACTGATAAACTACATGGAATCGATGTTAGTTACTCGTTTATGAAAAAACTACTGAACGGATCTGAATGAAATTTGGCACAGAGATGGCGTTATAGTCTAGTCACTTAATTGTTTATCAAGACATCATGCGGTCGTAGTCGTGTGTTGAAGGTGTATATTTTGCGTGATGGAGGGACAAAATAAATCTCTTAATTTTTTATATTAGTGTGACTGTGTGTGGCAATGGAGCAGCGTGGTGACTTCACCACTGGTACTTATTAATATATAATCATGCTGTGGGCCTCCTCAGTAAAAGGCACCCATGCTCAGTTGTGGGCTATGAAAGGATTGAATCCATGAATTTATGCATTCTCCACTAATATACATATATGGCTCAGCGTGATTGAGTACACTCTAGGCCTCATTAAAAGATGCTGCTTTTACCAGTTTGTTGAAGCATGCATTTATAATGTGATTTTGTATTCGTTTCCAGGACGACTTCCTACTTCGACATTACGACAAGGGTCCCTGCAAAAATAAACTGGGACACTCCCGGGCCTCGGTACTGTGGCATCGTGCTCAGGTAATTATAAAATTCTCCATACATTTTTTGAAAAACTACCTCACGTTATTATGCAAAATTCATACTAATGTTATAAACGTGAAAGTGTGTGTTTGTCTGTCTTTCGCGTCGAAACGGAGAGACGGTTGGATAGTTGATGGTCTGCAGAGTGTCGTAGGCTGCTTTTTATTAACATTGGTACTATGCGGACGAAGCCGCGGGCGTACCCTAGTTTTGATGAATAAAGATTATAAAAAAAATCTTTACACGTAACACATAAAGACTTACTGCCGCGATTGGAAAATACATTTCTTTCTTAAGATAAAGGTGATATCTGAACTATTTTATTGGTTATAATAACTATTACTGATAGCAAAAATGTCTCTTCTAACTGCTATCTTCTCTTCTCTATCAAGTTACACGGCAGTGAGTGAGACAAGTTCGTAATAGAAAAGAGTGACCAAGTAGTGTTGTGGGTGTAAGGTTCGTCCAAAACAGCACTGTATTGTTTCGAAAATGCGTTTATTGTCTAATATAATAACACATTTACTTAAATACATATGCCACGAACACGAATACAACCAACGTATGACACGAATTCCATATCAAATACGAAATAATTAAGGTTCGAAAATTAAAATCTTCCAAAAAAAACCGTATGTACCATTCTGAATTATATTCGACCGTTTCTTCAGTTAAAATCTACACATATATGTACAGATCTAAGTAAGTTTATTTAATGAATTCTAAGAATTGAAAAGTTTTCAAATAAACCTTAGTAGCATATGTTGTTGGCTCTGTTATAAGGTTTATAGTTTTTTTGTAATGGAAGTTTTTGATGGTGATTTTTTACAATTATAACTGGCCAAGCTGGAAATCGCATATAAAAAGTATCCACGTAATACTCGAATTAAAGGATGTGGTGTGGGCAATGGCATCCGTGGGTTTATTGCGTATGTTGCGAACGGAAAGCGATTACGAAAATTTTGAGATAATTGCTCGTAGATTGTAAATTAATATTAATTATTAGCGACGATGGGTCATTTTATTTTGTACTAGCGCTAATTTCGTCGCATAAACTGCAGTTTTAAACACCGAGCCTTATGCGAGCAAGCACGTATGTTATTGTACGTTCTTAAACACATAGCGACAGCCTGTAAAATTGTTGCTGATCGTTTGCTGCCTGCTCACTGTTCGCAAATGCTAGCTAATAGGGCTGCCGTTAAATCTCAACTCTTTGACGTCGCTTCTCACGAACTTGGCCCCTTTTTCACTTGAATGTTTTGATGGAATTAAAATGTAAACAGTGCTTTAATTTATTACTGTAGCGAGTGAGAAATTAATTCGTTTTCGTATTAACCACCAAATTCCATCCAATCATTAAATCCATTAACCTTGGCAAGATCAAGATGGTTGTAATTACAACGTATTTTCCTAAACCTCGTTGAGTCGTTAAATTATGATGAAATATTTTATTGCTTGATAATTTTACCCACTGACATGGTTACTCTATTTATCTTACTAATATTATAGATGCGATTTATGAGGATGGATGTTTGTTCGTTTATTACGTAAAAACTGTCGAACGGATGTGAATGAATTTTTGCACAGAGATAGATTATAGTCTGGAGTAACACATATGCTTTTTTGTAAATATACCGAGTGAGCAAAGTCGCGAGCGGAAGCTAGTTTAACATCAGTAAATTCATAATTGTTGGACCGTTACTGAGTGACATACAAAGTTTATTCGAAGTGAGCTAGCGTACTAGCGACATCTAGCGGTCACCCATACAATCATACCTACGATAGAATTCAGCCAATTGGTTCTATGAAGGGTGCACCAAGGATTTGATCAGATGCACTAGCTAATGCGTTCATATAGTAGGTATATATTTTTTCTAAATCCCATATCCAACTTCCTGCTCATATAAGGCGAAGTTTTTGTTGTTTAATTTGGGATGTTTCTTACCCCTCCACCTAAAAACTACTGAACCGATTTGGATGATATTTGGCACAGAGTTGGATTGTAGTTTGGAAGAACATATAGAACACTTTTTATCAACGTACCTATAACGCGGGCGAAGCCTCGGGCAGACACTAGTAGTTAGCATTACTAGTATTACTCAGCGATTTTTAAGTTGATTTGTTGAAGAGTTTCGCGATCAACAGCATCAAATTCGATTTTATCTTTTCGCTGATAAAGATGACAGAAGAAAGAAACAGTGTGCGTCTAGATAAACCATCCATATTTTTACTGATGATTTTTATCTAAGCCAAGCAGATATTGTTACGTAAAATTTTATTGCATGTTACCGCATCAGTTGCTCCCCGGGCATGTCCCGCTGATGAGGCGTAGTGTCTCCACCACGCTGTTTTAAGGCTGATATTCCAGGGTTGGTGGTCAAACCGTTTTGCAAGTGTTTATGCCACTCGAAGGCCTCCAACATGCTTTATTGTGAAACACGAATGCGTTCACGTTTTTAAAAGAATTTCTTTAGTTTTTTTTCACACGTTGAAGTTACGTCCTAACATGTTTGAAAAAATGTTTAAATGGTAAAAAAAATTTTCGAATCGGTCCAGCATTTTCCGAGCCTATTCTTTTCAAACAAACAATCATATATTAAAATCATCAAAAATTATATTTGTATACTTAATGGTACTGCTGTCGTGATTTATAGATATATGTAGATTGTCCAAAATACGCAACAGATTTCGTAAACCTGATTAAAGTTACAAAAATTCGATCTTATCGAATCACTCTAATTCAAAGTCAAAACACATAATGTTTTCTTAGGCGAACCTTAGCATTTTTACATACATATGTGAATTATATTATATATAAATCATTCGTATAATTTACCGCAATAAATTATCGAAACGCCTGTGTCAAGAAAGGTGCGGTTTTATTGCAATCATCAACATATAATGAGGACGGTGATTAAGATTTGTTTATTTAGGTGAATAGGGTTGTCACTTTTATATTTTATGGAAGTTGTCATTTTTTTATGTTGGTCTCTTAAATGGAAAGTTTAATCATATGTGTACTTCTAATTTTCACAATATATCAGTGTAAATTGTATTTAAATCGGATCAGCCGTTAACAGATAAAAAAAAAAACTGAAAATTGTTTTTGGTTATATTCCTTTCTAAAACCTCACACTACACCCACTATGTTCGACTAGGTTTCGCGCGAGGCTTCTCTTGCGTGTTAGTAACTTTGATAAAAAATAACATATGCATATGTTATTCCAGACTATAATCTATCTCTTTGCTAAATTTCATCTAAATCGGTTTAGTAGTTTTTACGTGAAGGAGTAACGAACATCCTACCATCTTAAATGCTCGTATTAATAATATTAGTGGGGTGTACAGAAAGCGATCAGCTACAGATGTATTTAATGTATTGATAGATTTATATTAATTGAGATTAAATATATTTATATAGTACAGTAACAGTTTTTTTTAAATTTTTCCAGGTGGTGGGTATATTTGCTGGATTCGGTCTGCTCCTGCTGGTCGCCAGTCCGCTGCTGCTCCTGGCGGCGCCTTGCATCGTCTGCTGTAAATGCAGGTGATTATTGTGAGGCCTTGATAGCACTATGGCTTGTGTGGTTTGTACGTGATTGGTCGACTAAAGCAAAAGCGATCGGTTAGAGTTATCGGTAGTAAAAAATCTTTTTACGTGCTTGGGAGAGACATAAGCCATCGTTTGTTATTCGTTAATAAGTCATTAAGGTATGACGGAGGTCTTTGAAAACTTTCGTCAATTAAACTGCCTATTTAAGCTTTCTACAGATATGCATTGGAGCAACATGGCCTCCTCAGTATTAGGAGAGACCGTTTGATTACAATATAAACGTCTTCATGTCAAGAATGAATATGCTAAGTTAGTGCGCTTCACCATCAAAGACTTCACCGCCAATTACCATCAGGTGGAGTCGTAGTCAAGTGCTAACTTATTTGTGGTAAAAAAAAACGACCTGTGCTCAGTAGTGGGCCATTAATGGGTTGAAGCTAACATGGCTGCAAAATTTCTGAATCACGCTGTCGTTATTTTTTTTATTTAATTTTTCTAAACGCTTCTTTCCTAAACTGTGATATTGTTGTATCAGTCGAAACCACATTGATTCACAATCTGATAAATCGCTATATGCATTTGAAATAATCTCTCTTTTCATGTTTTTAGTATAAGTTATCCTCTAGGATTAATTATACAACTAGATTTCGGTTCAGCAACAAATATGTTCCTTGACACGACGAATACCTACCAGCTCGCTTGAATGTGGACTGGTTTAGTTAGTTGGTAAATAAACGAAGAGGTTTGTATTTATATTCATGACAGTATTTTGTGTTAGATTTCTATTTGCGACGATATCTAGTATATTCTTGATCGAAGCCCGTCCAACTAGTTCAAATAATTTTTTATATTTTAATTTCTTAGTACTTAATCTATTTCGTTTTTACTCTCAGACTCTGCAACCCGAATACAAAGAACTTAGAAGAAGTTGACGAAATCGAGAGCATCACTCCGGGTCGAGACGACGATGGAGAAGAAATCGCCCGCGCGCGGTACCTTTCAGACTGACGCAGGCGATTTTAATCGCCCGTCGGTCAAAAACACCCCGAATAAGGTTCAGTATCCGTTAAAATGGTGTTAAAATTTACAGGGCCAAATTGGGGATATTGGGGCCAATGTTGGCAGCAGTGTTGGCCGAGTGGCGCAACATTGGCGTTGATATTTGGACCATATAAAATATAAGTTTGCCAATACAGTGAGTTATTGTTTGCGATATTTATGTGCAACGTAATTCTATTTGCACGATTGGATGAATGACAATCATGATGAAGTCAATCTTATGAAAAATGTTGATTATTAATATTTTTTTTGGATACCAATAAATCTTAGATTAAATTTCTTTGTGTAATTAGTAATCAGGAATTTGTTTAAATAATTATATAGCTATGGACCTTAAATGACTTTTGGGTCAAAATGGGTGCAAGGAATTTGAAAGCAAATTTGAATTGTATTTTTTTCATTCAGTTAAATTTTATTCTTCAAGTGCCAACTTTCGATTGGCTCCTATTTTGTCAGTTACACCTAAAGTGACCCTTAAATAAATGGATTTAGATAGTATATTTCCATCTACTTTATTTATATATAAACATTTTGCCATTATAAAATAATCTGCAACCTCTTGCATGTCGGGATATATCTGTAAATAATTGTAATTGTTTAATAAAAATCCTCTCAATATACCTAGTCGTTATGAGACTTTATATCCATTCAAATTGTTTATGAAGATATTTAGATATATATATAAATATATGTATTATTCACATTTGACGTATGTACGTTATGATTTCATTATGGATATATCAATAGAATTAATTTAGGGATGATTCGCCGATATGTAATAACTTTAGGCTGCGAGAGGTTTCGATATATATAAATATATATCTTACATGTTTACTTTGTCAAATATATTTACTATTGTTGTTATTAACCGATTCTGTGTCAAATTTAATGTATCTATGTAGTACGGTTAAGTAGATTTTTTGGCATATAATAAATATTTAGCAAAAATAATGATTTAAATACTGCACAAATTTAATTTGACTTAAAATTAATTGATTATATTAATTATGTCTTATCTATTTGATTTGATATTATGATCTTATTAGGATCAGGTAAAGGATTCACATATAAAGAAGTGTGATTATGTTATTTGAATGAATTGAAATGATGAATTATTGAAATGATTGAACTATGCATTGTATATGCTTGTAATTTTTGTGACATACAATATATGAAATAATATGATGATTAATTTATGTATGATATATATTTTTCAAGTTTAAGTTAAGAATTCGTCCGATGTTTTTTGTTAGATCCGATGCTTTTATTATCTGTGACTTATTTAAAGGCTGGACTGATATACACGTAAGATTATGAGACTGATGGTTGGTAATGTCGAGTGAGTGAGTTATTTTTTCATGCGGACATGTTAAGGTTTTGTTTTATCATAAATACTCTACCTGATATCGAGATGTTGTAACCGTAATTGGAAAAAATGCAAATTACCGTTAGAAACCGTTCCTTACCGAAAAAATCGTAAATTATTGAAAAATCCTTAAATTATATTGTAAACAATAAGTTTTTTTTGTGTGATGTGATATCACTATGTGAGTTTAGTATTACATCACTTATAGCAATTAATAGGAAAATATGGATATTTCTGTTCATTTGTATTGTTCCGTACATGTGATTAACCCAATCTAAATTAAAATTTACATAAAGTACACTTGTAATTTTTTTTCTATGGCGGTTATAAAAAGGTCTGGTAGAGTAAATTGCGCTTTCTCGACAACGAATTGATAATATTCGGTAGTCAAATTCGCTTAACTAACGCTGGTTAAAATGCTGTTATATTATAATTAAAAAATGAAACTTAATATAGGTACTTCATAAGTTTTAGTGAAAGTGGAATCACGGACAGATAAGTTTGTATATTTCCCTTGAAACAGAGCGCGAAGCGTAATATTCTTAGGTATCGATAGGAATTATTACTTTTAGTTAATCGAATGGGTATGTCGTTAGGGTTGAATGCAGTTGGCAACACTGTACACCATAGAAGGTAGTTGTTAAAAAAATATTTTGGAACTAAATTTACGTAAATAAATGATAAAAAAATAATGTACCGCGCATTTAACTCGATGTACAAATTTTGATCTTATTCTACATAGCATAGACAAAAAATATATAATACGTTGCCAGTGTTGCCAACCTGCAGTTTTAATTTAAGAATCTGATATTTAGAAATGTGAGAAGAGTAACTGCAATGCAGTCTGAGACAATGCAAATAATATTTATAACACGTATTCCTTATTTTATCCTGTGTTTGCAACAGATTAAAATTATTGACTTCTTATATGGATGGATATCAAAAAAATATCTATATCGCGATCGGTGTCGTATCGTTATATTCTCGTACATATTTTTGAAATTTACAAATAGTAATCTATAAAGTAAAATAGTGAACATTCTTTTTGACTTCCTCTAAGTATGTGATGTATCATAAAGTATATTTAAGAATGTCACTGCTAGTTTCTTTGTTGGCACATAAAGCCTTAACTCTTAATTTATTATAGAGTTAATATTTATGATTTTTTTGTAAATAAGAATTAATATTGTACTTAATAACGAGGGCCGATGGTGTGATTAGGTATAAAATATCTATAATTATTGTGTTGTAGAACACATTAATAAAATTGGTTATAAAATAATTTCAGAAGTAAATAATTAAAAAAAACTTGGCAAGAGTTCACTCACACTAACATATCAAGTTAAGATACAGAATAAATGAAATTTACCATACAGATCACAAATGATCATCATGTCCTAATGATCATTAGTGATCAAAAATTGCCACCATTGATCCTCCATAGCTTGTTGTAGCAAGCTAGCTGAAGCATTTGTAGACTTAATCAAAAATTGTTCGTAGTTCTAGATTAAGTATCGATAGATAAGTCTCTTGATCTAATTATGAGTGTTAATGAAACTCTTATTTGTTTTTTTTTTCATTAAGTTTGATGTTTTATTATGTTTGAAGCGAGGCACAAATATGAAAATACCTTTAACAGTTTAGTATCTTTTAAAAAATATAATTAAGTAGGATGAAAAAGAAGAATACAATTTTTAACATGCTTTATTTTTCTGCTTATTTTTATTGTATCGTTTTATTTTTATACTTATTTCCGTCCAGAATATGATCTTGGAAAAATATTAAGTTTTAAGATATTTTTATGTTTGTGCCAAGCTCAATTGAAATTATTGTAAATAAAATGAAAAAAGGAATTTATTTTTTGTTATAAAATTGTACCCTCTTGTTTATTTTGTGTTTGATAAACATAATTTTCGTTAGTCTGATGATGTGAATAATTTAAATAAAGATTTTTTCGGATGAATCTAAAATATTTGTTTTAATTTTTCTACGTTTTTTGTTTCAATGTATTTTTATATGTAAAAATATGTTCCTATTATCCCTTAATCACGGTATCACGAAGAGTTGTACAGATTTTGTTTTTTCGACGGATTCTATTTTTCTAACTGTCAGGTTCTAAAGAAAAACAAAGATTTTGGGTTATTTGGTATTTTTGTTATGAAAACGATAGTGAATTATCATACAAGAAATTTTATTTACAATTTGCTAATACTATATTTTATTTTATGCTTCTTTCTATCAACTACATCCCCAGTTATAATCTGAATATCAAAATCTGCAATCATTCTCTAAAATATAACAATTTACAGCAGTACATAATTTGGGAACAATCTATCAGAGTAGTATGCTTTAACTTAAAACTAATTGAACTATTGAAACAATCTTAAATGTCCAGGGACTGTACCACCATCTCTTAATGAGATATAACTATAAGCAATGCTATGTTAGTATCATTTTACATCATATTGTTCATATAGGAAGTGTTAATGCTACATAGTACAGTAAACTTATAATAATACTGCACTAAGAGATTAGGTGCTAGGAGAGAAAGGGCACAAGTACCCATGCAACCTTGATTCTGTTCAGACAATATTATTAATTCAGTTAACATTACTTATGAATCATCAGAATGTTTAAAGAGGAATAAAATTAAAAATGTAAATAGTAAAAAAACAAGGTTCCATACAATCCAAACAAATAACTGATTCGCCCATTTGATTTCTGTGTGTTCCAAATATCTGATTCTTCAATGGTATTCATCACAATTTCCGAGACAATCCAGCTGTAGAATCAAAGAGCAGAGGATTTGTGAAGTGTCCTCTCATATCCAGCATATAATGCATTGATCTATTCTTGACTTTAAGTGGCAATTGTACTTTGGCAAAATTTCGGCTCTCTCTGCAAGAAACATTCTCAATAGGAACCTTCATAATACGATTGTGACCAAAGGGAGTGTAAGTTACAAAAGTCAGGTGTCTTCCACCTTTGTTGAGTATTAAAAATCTAACCGACTTCAGCGTGTACATCCATATTAGAGCCAAAGATCCTGCACCTGAAATATACAAAGGATTAGCATTTAATTTATAAAACATTATTGCTTAAGAAATGGGTAAGTATTGCAATCCCAAAGGTGGTGATTATTATTAATTTATTTTGGCACAACCATTTCGATAATATTTTTTACCAAGACCTTCCTTCCGTTAACACAGTGGATGTCGTTAGGTTCCAGGTGACTTTTCAGGTGAAATTAGGTTTTTTCCCTATTGTGTCATCTCCATAATGAGTTAATTGGCATACTTTAATTCACTGAAGTTACAGTGGCTAGATTAGTAGTACTAGTAGTAGTAGACCATTATACAATTCTTACTCTGTATTACCATACAAATTGTCAACTATAAAAATATCTATATATGAATACATCAATATCATATATTTATCAGCTGTCTGATCACCATAGTCCAAGCCAATGCTTGGGATCAGATAGGCATGTGCGAATTTTACTGAGATATTTATTTATTACTACTTCAATGCTTACCAATAACAAGAGATACAGTGCCTAGCGTATTTCTGTACTTATTTTCTCCAAGATTTATCCTTCTAAACCACGGTGTATCATCTGTTACGGTCGACATATCCACGGGAGCGTCTTTCAAAGCTTTAAATGCAAACACTCCCAAATATGTCCAGAACATATATTGAGCGACAGCAAAAACATTCATATACATAAAATACTTTGGATTCTCATATTTAAAAAGGATCACATCCTTTGCTACATTTGTATTTACATCGTGAATGGTCTTAGCAGTCAGGGTACTAAAAGTATTTGTTTTAATATTATTGGCGCATTTGGTAGATGATATTGGGTATCGAATAGCACCGATACGTTTAATGATAATTGATACGTAGCTTAACAAAGTCATTTTGACTCAAATTGATGATTTCTTTTTATTTTGGTACATTCTCAGAAAAATGAAACATAACCTTAAAATTTTCCAGATGACAATACAATCTTACGGGAAGTGACAAATGACAGTTAACCGACACAGTCATGACATTGAAAGCACAGATTGTTATTTCGTATTTTTTGGCCATTTTCAATGAATCAAGGGCTAAGAAGTAAAGTTGATAGTACAACAGAAAGAAATATTTGTCAATTCTCAATTGTCATTTACGGCGTCGTTCGTTTGTCAAGGTGGTTCGTTACTAATCCCTGATGTGCTATTTTAATTTCTAAATAACATTAAAGATGTTATTTTGCAAGAACTATTGTTACTAGAGGTAACTACGTCTTGTTTTCAAGACATTTAGTGCAAAGCGTTGATCGCGCACGATTTATTAGCACGACGCACAAGATGGCTGATATAAAGGTAAGTCTTGCGTCTTGGCGGCATTTTGATTGGTAACGGTCAAAATTTGTTTGTTTTTTATATTAACAAAATTTGATTATCAATCAAATATATTTGGACTTTTGTGATATTTACATGAATGTATTATAAACTGGGCCAGCTAGCTTTGAGAACTATGAAATAAAGATTTTATTTGGAATGCAATACACCATTTCGTCTTGTTATTTCATTGTAACCTTGTAAGTAAATTAATTAAATATGCATCGAATACATAATCTTTTTACATGTTTGTAGACATTTAGAAAACATCCATGTAATAGAATACATTGTACAATACTTTATAAGACACAAGTTGAATGTTTTATAGTTCTACCTCCATGTTAAAAATATATTAAAGTTTGAAGTTGAAATTTCAGTTGACGACGACGATAAAAAATGATACTTTTTTTTAACACCAGAGAACTGTCTATACCTACTTACTATCCTACCCATTTAGTCAGCTAATCTATTTGTTCGTCAATTTGTAAGAATAATAACATGATATTAAGGATAATAAAAAAAAAAGTATTTAATATTTAAATGCATCTACTATAACTGAGTTCTGGATGTTTTTCTCATATGTACTGCTGAAATTTTAAATGGAAACTGCACTTTACAGTCGATGTTCAACAAAATGAGCAATGGAGCTCAGAATGGTACCACGGAGGCAGTGCCTACGAAAGGTCAAAAGGGCACCATTGAGAAAATCTACCAGAAGAAATCACAGCTCGAGCATATCTTGCTCCGCCCAGACACATACATTGGGTCTGTGGAGCGTGCCACAGAGACCATGTGGGTCTTTGACAAAAGCAAGGAGTGCATGGTGCAAAGAGAGTTGAATTTCGTGCCAGGTACTGGAATATTTACAAATTTAGGTCTTATCAACTCATAGCACTAAACTAAATACAAAAGAGTAAATGGCTAACTTGACTATGATCAAAATTAATTTACTTTATCTTTTACTATACATCAAGCAACAGGTAAATTTTATTAAATTTACTGCTTACTCACTCATCTCCAAAAATTATCAAAAATAGGGATGGGACATACAACACAAATAACATTCAGAACCCCGAGATCAATAACTCATGTGTGACATAAACAAAACAAAATTGAGAAAGATGAATAGACATGTACTAAGGCACCCAACATCTTAAACATAATGGCCACTTACCATCCAGTGGGATTGATGTTAAACCTTTAATTATTGTACATAAAACAATCTGCTTTGTAGGCCTATTCTTTACAATAGACAGTAGAGAGAGATATATAAATATTTTCAAACTAAATGAATAAAGATTTAGCTTCTGATCAGTTGGTGAAAACTTGGCTTTTTTGTTTGGTTTTTTATGAAAACATTCTATTATGTTATATGTATAACTGAAAAAAATATTTCTTCGATATTTACTGATCAATCTTCACTAATTCAGTCTTAATGATCTGGTTATAATGCATTTGACCCTCATTATTAGGATGAATATTAGATGATAGATATTGATTTCCATATACTTTTGTCATTCCAGGTTTATATAAAATATATGACGAAATATTAGTTAACGCCGCTGACAACAAGCAAAGGGACCCAAAAATGGATGTAATAAAAATTGAAATAAATCAAGAACAGAATGTTATCTCTGTTTATAACAATGGTTGTGGTATACCAGTAGTGATGCATAAGGATGAAAAGATGTATGTACCCACAATGATCTTTGGACATTTATTGACGTCATCAAATTACAATGATGAAGAAGAAAAAGTGACGGGTGGTAGAAACGGGTATGGTGCAAAATTGTGCAACATCTTTTCAACAAAGTTTACAGTTGAGACTGCATCAAAACAATACAAGAAACATTTCAAACAGACATGGGGTTCAAACATGACCAAGGCTTCTGAGCCGAAAGTTAAAGAAGCTGGAAAAGATGACGATTTTACCAAAGTGACTTTTAGCCCTGATTTGGCTAAGTTTAAAATGGAAAAGTTAGAGGACGATATTGTTGCCTTAATGTCACGACGAGCTTACGACGTTGCTGCTTCTTCACAAGGTGTAAAAGTTTACTTAAATGGAGAAAGATTAAAGATTAACAAGTTCAAAGATTATATAGATTTATATATCAAAGGTAAGGAGGACGAGAATGGACAACCATTGAAAGTTGTCTATGAAAAAGTAAATGAACGCTGGGAAGTAGCCTTAACTCTTTCTGATCGAGGCTTCCAGCAAGTATCCTTTGTGAACTCTATTGCTACAACTAAAGGTGGTAAACACGTTGACACCGTAGCAGATAGCGTAGTCAAAAATGTTTTAGAGGTTCTTAAGAAGAAAAATAAAGGTGGCGTCAACATAAAACCATTCCAAGTTAAAAATCACATGTGGTTGTTTATTAACTGCCTGATAGTAAACCCGACCTTTGATTCGCAAACCAAAGAAAATATGACTCTTCAGGCTAAGAGTTTTGGTTCAAAATGTAACTTTTCTGAAAAATTTATAACGGCTGTAAGCAAATCTGGTTTGGTTGAATCTGTACTAACATGGGCCAAGTTTAAAGCACAGACAGAACTCGTGAAGGCATCTGGTAAAAAGCAGAGTAAGTTGAAGGGTATACCGAAGTTAGAGGATGCCAACGATGCGGGAACGAAAAACGCACATCTCTGTACATTAATTCTCACTGAGGGAGACTCAGCCAAGACCTTGGCTGTATCAGGACTTAGTGTTGTTGGACGAGATCATTATGGTGTCTTCCCGTTGAAGGGTAAGCCTTTAAATGTTCGGGATGCTTCACATAAACAGGTTCTTGAGAATGTTGAAATAAACAATCTAATTAAAATAATCGGTTTGCAATACAAAAAAAAGTACAACTCAGTAGACGATTTGAAATCATTGCGGTACGGCAAGGTGATGATTATGGCTGATCAGGATCAGGACGGATCCCACATCAAAGGCTTGATCATCAACTTTATTCATCACAACTGGCCAGAGTTATTGAAGCTGCCGTTCCTGGAGGAATTCATCACTCCTATTGTTAAAGCTACAAAAAAAGACAAAGAAATATCATTCTATTCGTTACCAGAGTTTGAAGAATGGAAGAGGGATACTGAAAACCATCATACTTACAATATCAAATACTACAAAGGTTTGGGTACCTCCACATCAAAGGAGGCTAAAGAATACTTTCAGAACATGGAGAGGCATCGGATTAAGTTTAAGTACGGAGGTGCCACTGATGATCATCACATTGAGCTGGCGTTTTCTAAGAAAGGCGCAGACCAGCGCAAGGAATGGCTGACGAATCATATGGACGAAGTGAAGAGGAGAAAGGAAATAGGTCTCCCGGAGAGATATTTGTATACAAAGGAAACTAAAGCGGTGTCATATTCAGATTTTGTTAATTTGGAGCTGGTACTCTTCTCAAACGGTGACAATGTAAGGTATGTTGAGATAGCAACTCGGTAAATTCTTAATAATGTATGAGGTACCGAATAATTTGACAGGCCGGTTGGTCTAGTGGTTAGTGAAGCTGACTACTACGCCAAAGGTTGTGGGTTCGATTCCCAACTATGTCAAACTTTTCTGTGATGAGCAGGATTGTCTGTTCTGTGTCTCTGGGTGTAAATATCTATATAAGTATGTATTTAAAAATATATATGTATGTTTATCAGCTGATCACTGTAGTATAAGCTAACTCTTAGTTTGGGGTCAGATGGCCGTGTGTGAGTTGTCCAAAGATATTTATTTATTATATTTTAAACTACCCGAATAATTCGTTGAAATTCAGTGTTTAATAAATGTTCTTATTGCAGATCTATTCCATCCATGATTGATGGCTTGAAGCCAGGCCAGCGTAAGGTGATCTTCACTTGCATAAAGCGTAATGACAAACGGGAGGTCAAAGTGGCTCAGTTGGCTGGTTCGGTGGCAGAACACTCAGCATACCATCATGGTACGTAAATCAAATAAATTTTTTTTTTTGTTCATATAATGTATTCTTGAATATTTAATAAATATTACGATCTAGCCTCAACTAATATAAAAAATTAATTAGTAATTAAAGTTCACTTAAACTGCTACTACAATAGAGTATCCACTGACAACTTAGCGTATAATAGAAAACATTGTTCTTGTCTTCTATTATACGCTAATGTACTATCATTAACACTCAGTCACTATCACTGAGTCATATAGTCGAATCATGCCGGTTTGTCCTTTTGGTCCGTCATCGTAAATTAAAAAAAATATATAACATTAATAGTTCAAATATGATTAAATTGTAAAACTGATTTTGATTACGTAAGAAATTGGAATCTTTTTTTGTCATCTACAATATTATGTTAGGTATTGTTGCATAGTTTATAATAATCGTAATAATTGAAGTAATGGGTATAGAATAACTGAATGTGCGGAATAAAGCATTTAAGTGATATTTTTTTGTTACGAGCATGATTTTAGCTAAATCTATATAAATATCAAAGCGAGTTTCGACAACTGATAAATAACGAAATACCAGAAACTATAACACCTACAAAAACTTGAAATTTGCCAGTAGGTTTATAGGGTGTAGACATCTGCTAAGAACGGACTTTACGAAACACCATCCCTAAGAGGCTGAAACGGGTTTGGAAGTTTGTATGAAACTATGTTTTAGAAGTAAGAGACTTGCAGTTTAAAATGTGTTCTATGGACGATGTGGAGGTGTACTAATAAAGTATCTTTAGAAATTAATCCCCTTGTTGGGGTTTAAACGGAGAATGGTAGCTTTTTTTATTTGTATGAAGTCACGGGCGGCTGCTAGTGGTTAGTGCTTCGAAAATTATGAGCTCAGATACAATTACTACAATGAATGATCTATCTATAGAACTACTTTGATTAAAAAAAACTTTTCGAAAAAAACTTAAATATAAATTTTCAACCTTCCAGGTGAACAGTCATTGGCGATGACGATAGTAAACTTGGCTCAGAACTATGTGGGCTCCAACAACATCAATTTGCTGGAGCCTCGTGGTCAGTTTGGTACTCGGCTGAGCGGGGGCAAGGACTCTGCTAGTCCCCGTTACATATTCACTCTTATGTCACCACTAACAAGGCTCATATTTCATCCTCATGATGATCCTCTTCTTGTGGTGAGTATATGTATTTAAAAAAAAAAGAAATAATTTAAAAATTTATATAATATTTTAAGTGTCCATTTGCAACTAATTTAGTCGTAATTTATTTAATTTTATACTATTTTGTAAAAGACTAAGAAAATAAATGAAACTGATTATCAAAGAAAATAATGTATCTGTAATGTTCTCAGCATGAATTTGAAGATAACCAGAAGATTGAGCCAATCTACTACATTCCCATCTTGCCCATGGTACTGGTGAATGGTGCTGAGGGTATCGGTACTGGCTGGTCCACTAAGATACCCAACTACAATCCAAGGGATATTGTTGCTAATATTCGGTAAGTACAGTTTGATACTAGAAATTGCCCTAGCTTCGCTTCGGAAGAATAGTTATCTAATTTTACCTGTTATCCTCTCCTATAACCATTCTGTTTTAAACTGCGATTATGCCAAGATTCATCTAAACCTGTTCAGTGGTTTTTGCGTGAAACTCAAACAGACAGACAATAAATTAAAAAAAAATTGTTTTAGTCTCTTTATCTATAACAAAGACATCTAAATTAAAAAAAAATACTTAATGTACAGAATTTACTCTGTTACAATTTTATTATTAGTATAGATAAATAATTAGTTTCAATCTGCACTTGAAATATGCACGTATATGTTCGTATATAACCGTTTTCGTAAGTTTATATACGTTTACGACATACTAGAGATATTTATTTTTCCTAATTAAAATCTTTATGAAACAGCCGGCTCCTAGATGGAGAAGACCCAAAGCCAATGCATCCCTGGTACAAGAATTTCCGGGGCACCATCGAAGGCTTTAGTGACAAATACGTCATATCCGGTGAAGCAGCCATCTTACCGAATGACAAGATAGAAATCACGGAATTACCAGTTGGTACATGGACACAGAATTATAAGGAGAATGTGTTGGAACCGATGCTAGGGACGGATAAAGTGAAGCCATTGATATCAGAGTATAGGGTGAGTTTCTATATTTTACTATTGTTCAATGTTTTTGTTAATTTAGATAAGTTCATCCTAATTGTTTTATTTTATTTATTACCATATGGTGAAACTTCAAGTTTGCCTGCTACTACATAAAAAAATTAATTGCATGATTTATTTCTTACTTTACTAAAATTGTCTGCTTGTCCAGATCCTATGAAATCACAACTTTTTTTTACATATGAATGTTTAATCTCTTTTAAGTATTATTACATTAATATCATTCTATATTAAAATATGCAATTAATTATTATGCAACATATTTATCATCATGATAATGACTTACATCATTGTAGATTCTACAATGTTCCGGTATAACTAAATTCCATAATTTCCAGGAGTACAACACAGACACCACAGTTCGTTTTGTAGTGACCCTGCTGCCGGGCAAACTGCCCGAGGTTGAGGCTGAAGGGATCCACAAGGTGTTCAAGCTGCAGACCACTATCTCAGTGACCTGCATGAATGCCTTCGATCATAACTGCTGTTTGAAGAAGTAAGTTGGCTTACTGACCCTTATTATTGGTTATTTAAATTGGTCCTTTATACTATGGTATAGATTTAGTAGATAGAGGATTTTTAGAGACTGAGGACTTTGGCTTTGTACCAAAATTCTAATGTAGGAGAATCTACATTGAGGAGATAATATTGTATAATTTTTCAGAGTATCTTATTTAAGTGGAATTTACACATTATCGCCATTTACCATCAGGAGGGATCGATTTCAAGTATTAACCTATTCTATGTAAAAAACAGAAAGTTGAAATAAAATTTTTTTGGCCTTCATTATACGAGAAATATGTAGCACTTGTGTAATGTACTGTGGTTGGCTTGGATAACATAAATAATACCAAAGACCTGAGAGCAATTATTTATCTGTCACAAATATCAGTCCTGGCTGACCGGGAATCTTACCTCCCCAATAAAAAAGTTAAAGAAGAAATGCCTTTCATTTGTGTATATTAATTCCTCGCAGGTATGATAAGGTAGATGAGATTCTCCGAGAGTTCTACGACCTTCGAGTAAGGTACTATTCAAGACGGAAGGACTACTTGGAAGGCCAGCTGCAGGCCGAGGCTGATAAACTGTCCAACCAAGCCCGTTTCATCCTGGAGAAGTGTGACAAGGGCCTGGTAGTGGAGAATAAGAAAAGGAAGGTCATGGTTGAGGAACTTATTAAGAGAGGTTGGTATTTTGAACTGCTAGTATATTTTTAAGTTGTTTTGTACTATTACAATTCAGAATTGTAATTGTAAAATGTCGTGATAGTATTGTTTATTAACTTTCTGGTTAAACTTTTTCAAAATGTAATGACACAAAAGAGTTAATGACTGATAAAACATCAAAAAGTAAATTCCCCTGTTTGCCACAGGTTGCTAGGCAACGGTTTGTTATTAGATAGAATTTGCACTTAGCTAAGTTGGTACAGTCCAGATATTTTTATTGAATTACGACTTTAAATCAAACAGCAAACAATGAGTTCCTTATATGAGGGATAAGAAGAGCCAACTGCAAAAGTCCCACAATGAGATATATGCTAACTATACTCAGTGCAAATTCAATAAAATTTGCACTGTATAGAAGTAATTGGAAACCATTCACTATAGTTTTTTTTTCATGTTTGTGTTTCGTTTTTCTTAATGCTCTTTCATTCATAAATAAATATTTATTGTAATTCTCAGGCTATGCCCCCGATCCCATCGCTGAGTGGAAGAAGCGAGCCAGCAAGATGCAGGGTCTCACTGCTCTGGAGGACGAAGATCAGCAGGAGTCTGAGGAGGAACTGGAGCCTGAGGATACCAAGGGCAAGCCAGTAGATCCAGGTTTGTATATTATAATATGTATTGTTTACATATAGATTTTTATACTAGGTAGTTATCCGATAATAAGTGATAACGGCTGCCTGACGACATTAGGGACAGAGTCGCCAACGCGTTGCCAGCGAGTTGGAGTTGGACATTGAGGAAGCTGAAGAAGGGAAACAGGATATTGTTGAACCTTGAACAGGATATTGTTGAACCTTGGGGTGATGCTGCCTATTTCTTTTAATCATAGGTCATAATGTTAAAAATAAAGCTTTTCATTTACCTTTTCTATAGTAGACGATACAGCTGCACATATAGCTGTTAATAAATTGTTTTAAATATTCCAGAGAAAGCATTCCAGCAGCTGAAAGAGGTGAAGAAGTTCAACTACCTGCTGGGCATGTCCATGTGGATGCTGACCAAGGAGAAGAAGGACGAGCTCCTCAAGCAACGAGACCAGAAGCTGGCCGAGCTCACAACACTCAAGTTAGTATACAGTTTCTGTTTTGTATGCTGAAAAAAAAAACGCACAACTCAGTAAAAAACTTAAATTTTTCTAACTCAAATATTGTGTTTTATGTGTCTCTTTCCTACTCAATTTTTTACAGTTTAAATGCAAGCCCATTACAATACATGAATTACAACCCCATTGTAACAGGATCAGCTGTTTCTAAGAGCTTAGATTTACACAAACACACAGACAAAAAATATAAAAATCCATTATTTTGGGTTTATATTCTTCGATCAGAAATGGGGTTTCAGAGTAAAAGGTTTCTTATAGTTCTAGTAGTATAGACTCCCAAATGTCTTCCACGTACATATAATGATTAACAGTAAAGTTACGACCTTATTGTTTTCCATATAAGGGCATACCGTGAGTTACTTTAAATAGTTTCGCCCTTACTGTTTTCCGTCTTCGATAAGATGAATGTTGATATAAGGGATGTTAACAGATAAACACATTGCTTGTAGGGCTAAAACCCCTTCGATGCTATGGCGTGAGGATTTGGACACATTCCTCATTAAACTGGAAGAGGTGGAAGAGAAAGAACGGCAAGAGGAACTTAGTGTCAACAAGAAGACTTCCAAGGCACTGGTGAGACAATATATTATGCTGCATATACAGTGTAAATTCCTTATAACAATACTCAAGGGACTAAGCATATTGTATTGTTATACAGATACAGAGTTATCTTTGTATGGAGTGGATGAACAATGTGTAGATTTAAATGTAAACCAACCAAGTTGTGCTCACTTCTACTTTATAGAGAGTTTATCGTTGTGAAGGATAACATTATAAAGAGTTTAACACTGCATTTAAATTTGTTTAAGTTCAGACAACAAAGTTGCCTATCAACCGATGTCTGGCACATTATATATACCATTTTTTGTGCAGTATTATTTGATGTGGACAAACAGTTGCACAAGGAAAAACGTTTAATATTGTCTCATATCCGTTTCTAGGCAACCATTGTTGATGAACATTATTCTTTAATCATAAAACAGTTTACAAGTGTGGTTATAGCAAGTAATCTTTACTCGCATACTTGAACACGTATATTATTTTTATAGTTAAATATGACTTTTTCTATATATATTCTAATTCAGGCCTTCTTCATATTTGGAAGACTAATGTTCAAACTGTTGGCAACCACTGCCTGCTTGTAAAGTACTAACAGATAATAAAAAAGATTTCATTTTCACAACACTGCATTCTATTAAACTTGAGTTTGTCAAAAAATGAATGATGGTTAAACCAGTTCTAATATGCCTTTTCCATAGAAGTCGACATTTATATTGAATTTTTTGTTCTAATATGTCTGGCCCACAGATGAACAGGATAAAGGTATGATGAGTGTTAAAATACTATGTATTTCATTATGAGTGGAGAAAAAAATTCATAATTTTTATTTTTTATTTCGCTCAGTATGTTTAAGCTTCTGGCATTCTAGCCTATAAAGGAAATGTCCTTGGTAGAAAAATGGTAAATGGTAGAAAAAAAAAATTCTGAAGCTATTTCTTATTCATATTTTGTTTATATTGATTTACTTTTGTTAGTTTACCAGCAAGAAGAAATTTCCTAGGATAGATTTTTTTCCTAGAATGCATGCAACTGTTGAGAAAACCTCGAAAGTGATGTCCACACAAGAAATCGTTGTTACTTTAAAATGATGTTATACCTATTCATGATTATGTACAATTATTACAGGCGGCCAACAAGAAGAACCGCAAGTCTATGTTCGAGATCATTCCGTCTGACAACGGCAGAAGAGTGGAGCCAAAGATATCGGAGGATCTAATCAAGAGGATCCAGGCTGCAGAGAAAGCTAAGACGCGGAAGGAAATCAAGAAGGAATATGATCCGGTAAATACTTTATTAACTTTGCAATAAATTATAATAAAGTATTAATATATTGTATTAGTAGTAACTAAAAATACTATTGAGTTTATAAATGCGAAAGCTTGTGAGGATGCATGCATGAAATTTGGCACAGGGATAGATTATGGTTTAAAAGAACTCATAAACAATTTTTTATCGATATACCACGTGAGAAGCTGCGGTCGGACCTTAGTATACGTAACTAAAAATACTTTAAATTGACGTAATTTTTTATTTGTAAAGTGATTTCTATACAACGAACGTTAAGAGTTATCGAGCCACAGCGCATTACAGGTTAATTGAAAACCTCATGTAAATTCGATTAGCTATTTCTGAGATTAGCAATAATTTATAATATGTAAAAAAAAAGTGTATGAATTTTGGGCCGTTGTCGTTTGAGATTAAGTTTTATCATACTCTTAGAAACATCTTTCTTCCATTTTACGTATATGTTAAAACAGTTTATAAATGTCAGTCATAAGACTTGTGACCATACCCAATAGTTAACGAAGATGGGAAGACATCTTATTATACCTGATTTTTGTAGGATGATCCTACCGGCATCAGTCCGGCGAGCGGGGAGAAGAAACCTAAGGGCCGTGTGAAGAAGGAGAAGGTGGAGAAACCTGAGAAGCCGGAGAAGGCTGATGGCCTCAAACAGACCAAGCTGACGTTTAAGAAGGAACCTAAGAAGGTAAAGAACTACGTTAATAATAAAACTGTAACTTGGTCAATTCTGTACACAAAAACCACTGGACAGATTTAGATGGAAGTTGGCATAGTTGTAGTTGAAAACCCGAGAATTAGTGAGGCTTAGTTCCCACCGGATAACAGGTAAAAATTAGTGTGGCAACTCTGTAACCAACAGACCAATTTAGATAACATTTTGCGTGTTTGTGGCTTATGTAAGGACAATGGATAAAGGATACATTATTTCCCAGAAAACAGCATTGTTACATGAGTTAATTCCACCATCCGCGTTCCACCATCAAGCGAGCCGACGCACGGCGGGTATCCTTCCCTTGGTCGTAAACCGCCTGTACGAACGTCGCGTTTCGCCTCGTCCTTTGTCATTCGTACCGCGAAGAAGTGAAATAAGTTATCCGTGTCAGTATTTCCGTTTGATTATAACGTAAATGTCTTCAAGTCACGAATGAATAGGTGGATATAATTAAGTTAGTACGCTTTACCATCAGAGACTAGGTCGCCACTTACCATCAGGTGGTTTCGTAGTTAAGCAGTTTCATGTTAAAATTATACCAAGGCTAAGTGAAAGTGTTAATTGTGTGGTTGCAGAAGAAGATGACATTCAGTGGCAGCAGTTCTGGAGAGATATCAGAGTCTGATATAGAGAGTACAGAGCCTCCTGCGCCCCGGGAGAGACAGACTGCGAGGCGAGCTGCCACTAAGGTAATCTAATTTATCTACGCATCTATACATTCCTCCCCTCCAGGGTAGGTTATCCCTGCATCTATCCACTCATCCATCCATACATAAATGAGCCCTAGGCCATTGGCTTAACAAAGGCCGAGGATAGGGTTTGCAAAATTATCAAGTGTGTATGGTAAAATAAAAATTCTAGATCGATATTATGTAGAGTCCAAGAATAAAATTGCTGGCTTGAAATAATGAATAAAATAAAACCCAGTTTACATTTACTTGTAAAAATTAGTCTTAAAATTTATTCATTCATTCAACATTTATTATCACCTAGGTACAAAAATACAAAGACGGTGAAGAGAGTTCTGAATCAGGATCTGATGTGGAGCTGTTGGATAACAAGGTGGAGTCTGATAAGGAAGTGCCCAGGGTACTATCAGACAGTGACGAAGATAATTTCAATGTCAAAAAGAACCCTGGCAAGAAACCGGCTGAGATGGATTCCGGTAAGATTTTTCCTATTACAATTGTCTATCAGCTGCACCTAGAGAGTTCAATGGTTATTTAATTTGTTTGTCAGATTGTCTATACAGACTAGGTAGAAGAGATTCTAGTAACTTATGACTCGAGTGTGGCAGTAAATTACCTAACAATAACCAAAAACTTACAATTTGTATTAAATTTATTTCGGTTACTAAGTGCAATATTGTATATGGATATTTTCACACTGGATTTCTTTGTTTGTATGTCTTAAATATTGAGCTGCTTTGCTCAGAAGTTATTCAACTGACTCCTACCTAAGTATTTAGTTTAAAGAAGAGAAAATAGTCCGTTTTTGTTAACCATACAAATATTGTAAACATTTTTGTTATAATACTGGCGTATTGTGATATTGAAAAGTTATTATGACCCAGGATGTGTTTTAAACATGTAATTTGATAGTTTTATGAGAAAACTGTGACATTGACATCTATTTTTAGGTCACTATAGTCTATTTTTTCATCTTGTGCTACAAGTATTATAATTTAGTGATTAGTAAGAAAACCATAATCTTGCTATTATTGTACTGAAAGAAACACAAACAGCAAGTAGAATCTTTGAGGTCATATCAAGACTAAAAAAACTTCCAGCTTAATACAACATATTGTTATTTACAGATTGCCTTTTCGATTCATTGATTGAGGACTCGAAGAAGGAGGAGCAAGAGGCGGAGAAGGTCAGAAACAATTTTGACAGTCAACAGTCAATGGTGATATCGAGTGATGATGAACCTCCTCCGGTGGTAGACTCCCCTCCTAAGAAGAAGCCTGGGCCTAAAAAGAAGCTTATGCCAATAGAGAAAGACCAGAAGCCTAAAAAGAGGCCGGCTAAAGTAGCGCTCAGTCTGGATAGCGACGATGATAGTATATTTGACAGTAAGAAGGTTAGTGGAGTTTGCTTTTTAATCCATTTATTATAAAAAAAAATTATATCTATTAAATTATTTACTGATTTGATTACCATAAACTTGAGAAAAATTATAACAAAATCTTTCAGTGAAATAAGGATTCTAGATTCCATCATAAGAGAATCAGTGATTTATGTGGCAGTTAACTACTAAACTTTGCTACTACTTTATATACTAAACTAACTTCATCGTTTAACACCATAAAGTGTAAGGAAAAAATTGCAATTTGAAATCTGAGTTACATTATGTGACATCGTTACAATGTGACAACTTCTAAAGACCATAGGAGCTTTTTTCCGCGGCTACGTCCCTGCGGCAAATTCATCAAAGACAACCTCTTCAACACCCTTTTGTATTCATATACTCACTCCATTGACTATATGAATACAAAGTTTTATGGTTCGATAGACTTTCATTTCCTATTTCATCATCTTCATGCCTTTTTTTGCGATTAAAAGTAGCCTATAAGTTTTTCCAATTTCTATTCTACCTCTTTAAAAAGTTTCATCAAAAACTATTCAGCAGTTTAGGCGTGAAACATATAACAGACGGCACATTTATAATATTAGTAAGAATGTGATTTGTTTTTAAATATCTTGTAATAGAGATGGGACATCTTGCGCTATACCATCTAAGACTATCAGCACGCATCCACAGGTGGGATTGTTGTTGTTCATTAACTCATAATATTTATATAAAAAAAAATCTGAACACCTGTCGGAAACATTAAATTATAATATTTTTTACCTATGTAAAAGATGTTAAACTGTCTGTGCTTTACAATCGTCTAAGTCGTCCTCCATTCGCCTTTTTAAACTATCCTCCGTTCCGAAGACACTGCACAATCTTATTTCCAACCAAAGAACCCTTATCTTTCACAACTTCGTGTAACACATGTCAACTTGTCATTGCAAACAGGTGATTAATCTAAGGTGTAAGCAGTGCTAGGTTTGAATATTCGTTGGGTTTGACAAATTATTTATCCAGCGAAGACAAACAGTGAGGAAAGCTGCACTCCTGTCAGTTCTCCATAAAGTTCTTAAAGTGTGTGAAGTCCACCAATACGCACTTGGCCAGCGTAGTAGAGTCATATAGCCTTCACATTTTGAGTGGAGAAACGAGAGCACGATAGTTTAGGGTTTCAATAATGCATTCAATTTTACATTTATAATAACATCTAATTTGACCTTATCATGTTTCAAGGACAAGAAGAAGCCAAATCCGAAGAAGAAAGCGAAGAAGAAGGGGAGCAGCGAGTCTGAGTCTGAGAGTGAGATGGCGAGCAGTCCGCTGCCACCGCGGAACACTGCGCGCGCCAGGCCGCAGAAGAAATACAACTTCAGCGACGGCTCCGACAGCGATTAGAGGCTATGTGAGGTGATATTTGTTTCATCCATCCATCCTTCGATCAATAATAGGGCACCCAGTAACACGGGCTATATGCCCAGTTTAGGGGCTCTCTTGCGAATAGTTATGATTATCTTATATTTTAATAATACAGCTATACTCGGTAGAATTTCAATCTGGAACTTTTACAGATCGAATTGAATTTTTTATCATACAAAATTGTAAAGTTTGTTTATAGAATTGTGTGTATTTACACTAATATCTTTAACTGTTAGTTCCCACAGGAAATAACGTTTAAATTAGTATGGAAACTCCGAAAACAATAGACTAATTTAGATGAAATTTACCATGTTTGTGGCTTATGACAATGGTTATAGGATACTTTTTAACTCAGAAAACTACTTACCCGTACAGAAAAAAACTTTTCCATGGAATAATAGGTTAAAGTTAGTATGAACCACCAGTTGTCCAGACAACTCTTCTTCTGAAGTGAAAGCAATTTCTTGTTAAGTATAAAATGTGTTATTTTGTTTCAGACCTAGTTTCCTGTACAGTGCTGTGATTATCATCAGTGATTCCGGAGACGATTAGACGCAGTGTTGTGTTGACGTCATCAGAAGCCTGTCAAATGATGAAATATGACAATATTTTTTTATCCACTTTACGTTGATCTGGATGCTACGGATACATATGGATTGATACATTCTGAGGTGAATCTCCTATATTTTTACGTAACATAAGCACAATTGTATGTAAGTTTTATACGTGACATAGTGTCTAATTTATTAGATATAATTTTTCAAAGTTCAGTATGATGTTCAAGATTACTGAATCTCATCGAAGAAATTTTAAATTCTAGAGTAAAATTTATACGAAAATTGTACATAGTTATATTCATCGTAACAAACCTTAAATCTTTAATTTCTTTCTATAGTTTCATTTTTCTACATTTCTGATTATTTCTGTCATTTTTGTAATATTTTTAATTTATTTATCATTTTGTTGATGAAATTAGAACATTTTTTATGTTAATATAATTTATTATCGTATTAATTTAGTACAATTTGGTTATGTTTCGTTATGTTGAGTGTACTCATTCCATTGTCAATTAATGCTGTATTGTTTCACTGTATGTATGATACATACATACATACATCAAATACGATGTATTATTACATTTGGTTTATTTTGTAATTTATATTTTAATGTTGTGACATTAATTTCCCGACTTATTGTTTAAATAGATTGTTTGTAAATAAAAGATTACTTTGAAGTAATTTTACTTCGTTTTATTCAGCTTGCGAAAGCGTTAACCTATAAAATTTAAACACAATTTTAACGAGATTAATATGTATGAAATAATATATTTAAAAGATTTGATGATTTTTTAATATCCACCACAATATTCTGATAATTTAGGCTTTTTTTGCGGACAAGGTAAAATCAAGATGAAAACAAAAATGCATATAAATTTAGGACTTGCCAGATTTGTGTAGGCCTACTGCTAAGGAGACTTATATCTATATATATAAATATGAATGTTTGTTTGTTTGTCCTTTATAGACTCTGAAATGGTAAGGGATAGAGCTCTGATATCTTCAACAACTTTGTTCAGAATTATCTAGAATAGGTTTTGATTCGTAAATGACATCGATCAGACACCTGTATATTGGCTTCTGGCAAAGGAACTTGAATAGTTAACAATACACGTTCGAAAGTTTGTAGGTGCATACAACTCCAATAGTCCATTCCATAGCTAATGTTGATCTAGGTCCTTCTTCATCAGTTGGCGTCGTTCAGAAGAACTCAACGGTTAACAATACACGTTCGAAACTTTGTAGGAGCATACAACTCCAGTAGCCCATTCCATAGCTTATGTTGATCCAGGTGTTCTTCTAACAGTTGACTTCAGGCAAAGGAAATCTTCAACGGATAAGAATATATAGACGAAATTAATACTTCCGTACATTTCAGAGCACAAATCTACTTTGTTGTTGTTGCATGTTATATGTTTTCGATTACGGAATATTATAGTATTCATTAATTTATCAGCCTGGAAATGTGATAGTGAGTAAGCGAATCGATTGAGTATGAGGACGTTGGGTATTGTACATATGTTGCTCCATGCAAGTGAGCATGTAGTGTTATGAAAATAAGTGTACATATTTCTGTTAGAAATTGAGTAAATCGACTGAGTGAGATGAAGCGCAAGTATGCGTTAATGCTGAAATCGATCTACTTACATATGTGTGTAGTATAGGACCAAATCGACTGTATGTGAGGCCGATTGTTTGTTGCATGGATGAGCAAACATACCTTTTGTGGTAGCGAGACAATGGAAAATGTATATCGCATAGAAGATCTAGGATCATACTGAAATCGATGCACATACAGGGTAGCAATCAAGCGAATCGATTGAGTATCAAACAAATTCCGCATGTTGCAAAAAACTAAATTTAAAGGAACGAGAGATGAAAAAAATGAAGAATAGTGTAGGAATAGTATTAGATGACAGCTTTTGCGCTTCACATTGAATAGGAT
This sequence comes from Asbolis capucinus, assembly GCA_018249125.1. Lineage (NCBI taxonomy): Eukaryota > Metazoa > Arthropoda > Insecta > Lepidoptera > Hesperiidae > Asbolis > Asbolis capucinus. The sequence continues at coordinate 28,040 of DWJZ01000741.1, forward strand.
AACAGAAATGAAGAGAAGTTTTGATAGTGTTACCGGAGACGAGGACGTTTATGTAGGAGATGATTTTAATGGACATGGGAAGAAAAAACGGGACGCAAATTGATTATTTGTAAGTTAAGACGTGTACGAATTCCACTTAAGGCAATTAGGCATACCGATTCGAAACGAGGCCAGCATCGCTCATCCGTCTATGAAAAAACTATGAAAATCATTGCTTACAGTTGTGGAAACGTTAAGCAAAGTATTATCAGTAGTCTCTGATATGGAACATCAATGAGTTGGCTAAGGTATATGGGTTAATGCTGCCAAACCAGTTTTTTTTCATTGCTATGAATGTTTATCAAAGATTTATTAAAATTAGGGCTCTGGAATACTTGATGCAGAACATGAAGAAACTGGTCCCTTAGCTGAACTAAACTATGTATAGTATATATCTTGTAAGATAGTGAAATGCTGCGAAAGGAAAAGTTTTTCAGTGCGATTAGTGTTGACCAAGGACATGTATATTAAAATGGAAGATCTTGAGTACCGGAAGGGGAACTTGAAGGTTTCAACTAAACTATACATGATAGTAAAA
>DWJZ01000742.1:0-28613 GCA_018249125.1 Asbolis capucinus
ATACGGCCTGAAACAATTTAGAGATCGACTGCATATTAAACTTTTATCTAGTATTTATTGTAGCGAGATTTGACGAAAAGAGAAGAGTGAATAGGCATTTACTAAGTTAGTACGCTGCATCATCATAGAACTCATCTCAACTTACCATCAGGTGGGATCGCAGTCAAGCGCTAACTTAAATAAAAATAAAATTGTTTAAAAGTTCAACTTTAAGTTATATATAGTTTTAGTAAGTTGTATATTGATAGGCCGGTTGGTCTAGTGGTTAGTGAACCTGACTGCGACGCCTAAGGTCGTGGGTTTGATTCCCATTACAAGCACCATAGCACAAGCTAACGCTTAGTTTGGGATCAGATGGCCGTGTATGAGTTGTCCAAAGATATATATATATATTTTTTATTTTTTTTTATTATTTGTAGTTATAATATGTCATAATTTATATTAGAATTCAAATATATATACATACCTATATAAAGTGCCTTGTAACAAACAGACTGACATCAAGCACTTGCCAACAGACTTCCGCAAAGATCTTAAATAGGTCACAGAAACCTTACATCATCATCAGAAGCAGGATAACTGTGAAGAGGAACTGAGACCCTATAATCAGGAACCTGTGTCTGGACAACTTTCACATAAAATGAGTTATTGTGTACAAATTAAATTGTAAATGACAGGCTTGAAAAACAATTAGTTTTAAAAAGGTGAATTTTAATAATTATGGTGAAGTGTTGTTTAAAAAAGTTGAATTACTTTGGCACAAGTTTATAACATGAATCAATGTGGGAGCGTCCGTACTAGTCCGTGCTGCATCGCGAGACTCAACTGTCACATTAATCGCATACTTTGCTCGATATAAGACAAAAAAATATCGATAAAGCATGCGATTTAATCGATTAAAATTATATCAATACTAGCTGACCTGGCTTACTTCGCACCACAAGACTACTCATTTTTAATTTTCTCAATACTCTGTCATTTTCTGTCTAGTCATAAAGAATAAAACAATATATTGCAGTTGCAATACATAATAAATATCTTTGGACAACTCACACACGGCCACCTGACCCCAAACTAAGCGTTAGCTTGTACTATGGTGATCTGACAACTGATAAATATACATATATATTTTTAAATATATACTTATATAGATATTTTTGACACCTAGACATACAGAACAAACATTCCTGCTCGTCACAGAAAAGTCTGATCTGGATGGGATTCGAACTCACGACCTTCGGTGCAGCACTCAGGTTCACTAACCACTAGACCAAAAGGCCTGTCATATAAATAAATAATCTAATTACCGACTACAGCGCCACCTGCCGGGCAGATAATCGGACCCGCCGGCCCTCTGAATCAATGTGAATCCCCACTTTGGCAAAGTGTGGATTGTTGGACTTCAAACACTTTCGAGAACTTTCAGGAGTTCAGGTTTCCTCGTGATATTTTCCTTTACCGTAGCAAATGATAATCTTATGATGCGCACATAACTTTGAAAATTAGGGGTGCGTGTTGCAGAATTTAAATCCAGGACTTGAGGACTTGACTCAACTTTCAAATTACTAGGCTATCACTGCTGGACTAGGAGAGATATTCGTTGCTAAATAATTTTAAATTACTCTAATGTCTTTTTGCTATTAATTTCCCTAATCCCTAGGGATTAGTTTGCCACTGGTGGCCAGAGATCTTTAGAGTTTCTACAAATCGAAAAATACCCATCATCATCATTTCAACACGGACTCTTCTCTGAATGAGAAGGTTAAGGCCATAGTCTACCACGCAGGCCAAGTGCGGATTGTCAGACTTCACACACCTTTGAGTTTTGCAAACTCCCCAGCATGCAGGTTTCCTCACAATGTTTTCCTTCACCGTTGTAACGAGTGACATTTAAATGCTTAAACACACATAACTCTGAAAAGTTAGAAGTGTGCGTTCTAGGATTCCAATCCGGTTCCCTCGAGTAGGAGACCGAATTCTTAACCACTAGACTATCACAGCTATACCCATATATTATATACATAGTTTAATTTTAATATCTTTCGATTTTCATAGTAATATTATTTTTATACACCAACACAGAAAAGGCTTTAGCAAAAATACAATTGAATAAAAAATAAAGAAATATAAAATACGGTCTTATCGCTAAAGCGATCTCCTCCAGGCAACCGAGGGCCCTGGAATTAAAGAAAAAGTTCAGAAAATAAGGTTTGCATTTTTATATCTCACTTGCGATCAAATGTGCAGAGTCCCTTTGAAGCTACAGCCATTTTAATTCGGTTCATTGACTCTGAGTTTATTATTCAAAATCTGATTTACAATTTTTTATCTTTAAGTGAGGTCTTATTGCAATATTTACATTATATTGCATCATTTTTGCTTTAGCATAATGCAGAAATATAGAACACTAAGAAACATATTATTAAGTTAAGTTTCGATCCGCGGCTTCGCTCGCGTGTTAGATAACTTGAGAAAAAGTTACATATGTGGTATTACAGACTGTGATCTATCTCTACGCTAAATTTCATTCCGTTCCGTTCAGTAGTTTGTGCGTGGAGTAGTAACAAACATCCGTCCATCCTCACAAACTTTGACATATGTATATAAAATTGGCAGGACTTTTTCAAAACACATCACACCGATAGAAAGCAGGCAATATTTTCTGTATTTTTGAAAAGATATGTTGAGGAGTACCTTTCGCCGTTTCTTCTCTTTTATATTATGGCACCTTTCCGAAACGATTGTATATTCAAAAAAATTACGTCCATAAGTGTATTGAAAATACCTATATGACGTAAACGATTTGACGATTTTCATTAAAATCGGTTTAGGCGTGAAAATTTAAGATACAGAATTAAGATAACACTGGGCTCATGCAACTAAAACAATATTTTAAAAAGAAATTACATTACTGGCTTTAAAAGAGCACAAAAACTGCACGCTTCCACGCGCATAAAATTTTTGACAACAGCGGTCTCCCTACTGCCGACCGCTTAACTTTTAGACCGCTTACAATCGAAACAAGTCATTACGATTGTTACAAGTCACAGTTATACCACTAGAATCGAGTAGAGGACGTTGTTCCTATGCAGATATTAGTTACGTGTACTTACAACTCGTTACGTGAAGTATCCACATTATTTTTAATACTACATATATTCTTACATATATATTATTCGTGTACAAGCGATTTTTGTTTTCAATAGGATCGGATTAGAATCGAATCTAAACGATTTCGGAACACTTCGCTAGTTAGGTATTTTATTTCCTACTCACATAATGACGATTCGTGTAATGTTAATGAATATAATGTATTTCATTACAATAGCGTTACCAATAAGTTTTCTCTCTCTCTCTCTCTCATGACAAATTAACTAAAGAATTCCAAAGTATTATTAATAACAATATTTGAAAACACAACCATTAATTTCTTAAATATATTGTGACCGTTGAGGAGTTCCCTTGTCTGGAGTCAATCCTGAACGCATTATCATGAAATGCATTGTCATCAGCTCGGTAACGTAAGAGGGAGCATCATATACTGACGACAAACTGGCCTACAGTTTGACAGAATGTAAAAAAAATATTATTGTACAACATTTGTTAAATAAACTAAAAAAAAAGTTAAATAAAAACTTGTAAATAATAAGGTGAGAGATTAGTGTTTTCTACCGTGCAACTGACAATGACAGTGACAATCTTAGAGTTGACAGATACTTTGTTTTAGAGATGGGCCGAGTACTCGATTTATACTCGGTACTCGGCGTACTCGGTAAGTGTTACAACCAAATTATAACTATTTTATAAAAATAATAATGTAGGTAACTCTTTATTTAGTATTTGCTCGCTACTTCCCGTACATGGAGTATTTGTCATACCTTATTTCATCTCAGCAATGCTCTAGACTTTAAAAATGCTTAAATTAATTGTTATTTACTTCTTACCAGCTAGGACTTTTTTAAAGATCGGTACAATGGTTTACGCATGAAAAAAACCACTAGACCCACTAGCCACTAGACCAACCGGCCTGTCAAATAAACAATCACATAATGTCTATGTGACATAGTAAATTCAGTGCTAACCGCGACATTCGCCGATAACCCCTGCGCCTACCGGCCACCACCTCGCTACGACTCCCGATCTGACCCCAGACGACCCCACCTGACCCCACTCTCGTAACTTTGTTTAACATGTGTTGCAACTGTTTAGAAGGTACGAGGACTTTCAATGTATTTAGAACAGGAGGCGAGCTCTGTTAATCGTTGTCTGTATATGGAAGCTACTAGCTAACTTGAATTATTGTGCTGCCAGATAAATGAATAAATATTATCTGTAATTCCACGGGAACAACACCATTGTAGGGGATAAAAAGTATCCTAAGACACAGCCCGTTGTATAATCTTCAATCTGCCAAATTTCATCGAGAAGAGTCTACTTTCAGATTTCCGAGTTCTCATATATATTTTAACCAGTTATCCCACGAAAATAAAGCCAATAGTAGATTGGCGCACTTAAACGAACAAACAAATATTATTATATTAGTATAGATTTGGGAGAGTTAATTACGTTTTTATTTCGTAATTAATAGACACAAAGAAAGAAACTATTTAATCATAAGAAATACACTAACAAATATAATACAAAAAAAGAAAACACAATTAAAAAAATAGGACGAATACAATTTGAAAGTATATTCCCTACAAGACAGACTCTGCTCAGCTCTTGCTGGAGTCCAAGGACAACCAACGTTGGTCTTCCGCAGGGCCCGATTGGGGATACCACAAAGTCTACCAGCACACCAATTCTAAAAGCTTACTAAGGGACACAAAACGAAATATTTTAGAGTTTTCGCTTTTATGTCTGTTTGTTTGTTGTTTTCTGTCTGTTTAGGTACGCTAATCTCAGTAAGGCCAATCCGATTTTAATGTGGTTTTAATAGTGGCTAAGTTTTTGATAATTAGTGTTGTTTTATTTAAACCGATTAAAATATATGTAATATAATAATAGGACCGAAGCGAGGGCACTGACTTATTTAATATGAATTTATCGTCAAAGCATCAGTGTAGCAATTAAATAGTGAAGTATCAAGACTGGTGCAATAAAAATAGTTCATTAAATGTTATCACGCGGCTACTGATCAGATCAAAGAGTAAACCCAATCCATTTAAATATAGCAATATATTTCCGTTGAGAAATCTTGTTTGTAGTGATAAATCTAATGGTTTGTACGTTGTTCGAATGCTTCTGGGTTCCAATCCTGCGCATTATTAATAAGTTAATGAGTACTATAAGTTTTATCACTTGCATCGGTCAAGTAAACAAAACATATTAAAATATTTAAAAACACAAGTTTTAATTATAGAGTATAGAAATACAATTTCAGAACTGTATTGTTAACCGTTGAGGAGTTTCCTTGTCTGGGGCCAATCCTGAACGTAGTATCAGGTGATGCTTATCAAAAATGCATTATCATCAGAATAGAAGATTTATTCTTTCAGCTCCGGAGTATAAGAGAAAATGGGTCTAATTAAGCTTGCAAGATTTGACCCGAACACTCATCAAACTAATATGCTAAGATTCTAATAAAGAGACATACACTGCAAGTTAAAAAAAGCTTGTATAAAGAATGAGGATTAGCACTCCTGAGGGGTCGAAATAAAGTTTTCGAAGGTTTGTGAAGTCCACCAATCCGGATATTGCCAGCGTTTTGGTCTTGGGTTAGCGGTGGCATTTCTGCAACTTGCTTTGGGATCAAATCAGATCTATACTAATATTATAAAGAGGAAAAAAAATGTTAGTTTGAGAAGAATGGGCTCCGAAAGTACTGGACCGAATTGAATAAAAAATGTTATTCGATTCCTACATTCTTCTGGATGAACATAGGCTAAAATATTTTCAAAAACGCTTAAGATTGTAATGAAAACTTCGATAACGTAGCCCAAAGTGTTTAAAAAATCCTTACATCGCTTGCGCTGCGGAAACTAGTGACAATATGCACAGTAACTCTGCAAAATATATCTATCTGTTATAGGTAAGTCACAATAACTATTTTTTTCTGGTAACTGGTTCTTCGCAAGTGAAGCGAGGGCAAGTTTTTGTGTTTTATATACTGATTTAATCACGCATAAGGCACAGATAATTCTAAAAATAGTACGGGTTTATTAATGCAATTATTTATATATTTTGTTTTATTGTTTGCCGTTCGTTATTTATTTACAGTTGTTACTTATCAATATGATAGCGTGAGGGTGGCGCTGCCATTAAATCAGTATGAGTGACTTTCAATGTCAATCTGACAAAATGTCAGACAGGCAGACATCTTAGACCACACATTTTGGCGCCATTTGGCGGCATTTTGACGCCACGACGGTTACACGTCAGCGAAGAATTCTTATCTCACATTTTTGATTGCTGTTTGTTATAAATCATTTAATACGTGTTACGGAAGTTTACTGGGCCCTTATTTTGAAATAACATTTGGGTTAGCTGATTGTATTATTGTTACTGGAATTTCAATATCTTTTGGAATTTACTTGCCCGTATACACACGCTACATGGATCAGTGCGTGTATAGTGCTATTGGACAGCATTTAAATATAATGGAATGTACATAATAATTATTACTTATTTCCTCTTAAGTCGTAAACTTTAAGTACCATTTATGAGTTGATTAAAAACAGGCGCCACTGCAATGGTTTTGGCCTAGGCGAATGACGACACAAATCTTTACAAATCAAGCTTGTCATTATGATTTAAGAACTTTATTTACCTCAAAAAGGATTAAAAAAATCACGTACTGACTATTCAAAGAAAATACAATTTATATGTAAACAGAAAATTAAGACATTAATCTGTACAACATTAATAAAATCTTTAAAAGTAAATGCACTTTTTTTACAAAAATATTTATAGATAAGTAGATGCATTATCTCAAATATTATTGTTTTAAATCAGAAGCCTTTATATTTGAATCAATCTCTTTCTTACAGTAAATAAAGTTTCGCAGGTAGCTGCGCCACTCTTCTATACGAAGTTGTAAAATTCAAATGTCTGCCATACCGTAATGACAAACTGCTAGCTGAGAGCTCAAAACACAGTATTAGGACTCCCTATTGTAATACTTTGCAATACCCAGGGAAATGTACAACGGAATTTCGTGGAAGCTACAAATATAGCGCCACGAAATGCTGGAACAATCTACCTCGGCCTTATCGTACTCTTAAAAGTGTTAGCAGTTTAAAATTTAAAGTCGCATATAAGTCGCATCTTTCAAAGCTTCAAAAGTCGACATAGTCTTCCTTTCAGCTTTTATAGACAATTTATTTCCCACCTTAAAAATCAACAACACCACATTTCAAGCTAACGCACGCCCTCGAACACACAAACACACACCTCACGCGCACGCTTCACACGCACTAGAACACATACATTTACCCACACAAGAAGGCACGAATAATAATAATAACCTATATACAATATATATAATGTTCAATGAATGTTAATGAGAGTCCAAGAACTGTTTTAACTTTTGTTTTTCTCTTTTTGTTACATTTTTTTAATTAATTCATTATTATAAGCTACCATATTTACGTACCCGTACGTTACGTACGTATTATTTTTTATGTACCATTTTAATACGCACTGCTAATACCATTTGTCCGAACTACTTGGCTTATGGATCGTGCTGAAAATCGGCGGCTGTGTCTTGCTGCGACCATTGCCGAGGACGGTTCATTTCCGTCGGCATTTTACTAGAAACAATTTATGGTATACATTATTATATATGTTGTGTTATTTATGTTACATTAGATTATTTGATTACTCGACGTTGTAAGTACAAGTGTAATATATTAGGTATATTTTTTGTATTATCTGTTATCATTTCTTTATTTTCATTATTATATATTTGTATTGTTATATTATTTTATATGAATGTAGTTGCGGTAAGTTCGTTTTCTTTCTATTATTTAGATTATTGCAATCTTATAATATTAAAAAGTCTTTTTCTTTTGACACCACAACCACACGCTACCACCTCTCAGAAAATTATCCATAAGTCTAATGTTCCTAGTTCAAAAACATTTTATTTTAATACACTTTCTTTACACAAGCATTAAAATAAATTAACGAATAAATTTTCAATAGTTAACATATTCACATATAGTTATATATTCACATTATTCCCGATGACGTATCTCTGTAATTTTGAAATCCCAATCCCATGCTGACCGACCAGGGTGTCGTGAAATGAGTACAGAAGTCAGCTGCCCGGTGGTAGGACATCACGGAAGGGTTGGTATCTTTTTGTGAAGCCTACTGGCTGGCTACCACCGTCTTGCTTGAATCAGCCGCCAAACTATTCGTCGAAGTCCCGCTGAGGTTTGAGAGCCAGCTCTCTTTTTCTCCCCGTCCTTCATCCATTTTGCTATCTATTCTTCTTCTGTCTCCTGTCCTGAAGTGGTATGTTGTTGGTGTATCTGTGGTCAGTTGCTGTCGTTATTGATCCCAGTTGCTTTGGCAATGTACCGCTTCCCTTATTTCATTTTCTTCCCCGAGTATGCGGTTCTGTTACTTCCTTCGCGTTAACGCGCGGCAACGCGTTAGTAACACCTCAATTTGGTGTTATTAACGTCCATGGGCGGCAGTGATTATTTTCCATCACGTGATCCGTCTGCTCGTTTGCCTGCTTAAAACATTAAAAAAAAAAAATACAAAAACTACCCTCAAAAACCTTTTAAAAACCTGCTAATATTATGAATGGGAAAGTTTTTGACGGTAGATCCGGATGATTGGATGGATGTTTGTTACTCACGCTAAAACTACTGAACTGATCTGGATGAAATTTGCTAGAGAGATAGATTTTAGTCTGGCATAACACAGACTACTTTTTATCATACCTACCACGCGGGTAAAGCCGACGACGGAAAGTAGTTTTATGTAATTGCGTACCTGGTGACTTCTATAGCAACTGTCACAATTACGCCACAACAACATTGTTAGCTATTATATAACTACTAACTTTACCAGTAAAAGTGACCTTAAGTGAACCGGATTCTTATCGACGCTAGACTGTGCTCAACTCCAACAATCATTTCAAATAAGGGCATGTTAAATCGAACCATAAACATCGATCGAAAACTCTGGAAATCAACAGACGCGAGAGGCTATTTCTGGAACATTCCAGCTTTCTGAATCGACACAGGCTGGTCTCACCGTTTTGTTGCCACTAGAGGCATTTCGATGCGTAATGGCTAGATTGTGCTGGCTATTTCAAGAACCCTGGACCGAAATAAACCATGTTTTTACTCTAGAACGACTCAAGTTGTATTGCTTAGATCTATTCAAATAAAAATATTAGATCCTACTCGATGAAATTTACTATTAATATACTGGTAGCAGTAGAAGTGATTTTAATGAAACCATTTGTGGCCCTCATATAAGAAAAGGTTGACGACCTGTGATGTATATCAATATTAATTTCCAGGACGACTCGGACCCAGAAGTAGACTACGCGAACGACGTGGGCGAGGAGTGGGACCCGATAGAGGAGGAGCCCAGCTCCACCAGCCGTCCACTGCTGGTGACTCCCTCCGCCATCACCAGGCTGGACCGGCCCAAGCCGGAGCCAGTTGAATCGGCAGTGGACGCCATTGCAGCTACCAATGAGCGACCCAGGATTTTGGATGACCGTAAGTACTTTGAGTGGAATGAAATGAAATGAAAAGTATTATTTCGTTTTAGTAACATTCACTTCACGAAAGTCAAAAATTAACAATCAAAATCCTTATAACAATGAAATATAATAACAAAACATTTTTAAGAAAATTATATAAAAAAATATTTACATAAAAAAATATTTTTATATTTAATATATAAATATTAGAGCAATGCCCACAAACTTAAAACTATGCTAGTGTAGACAGGAAGAAAAAAGTAAGTGAAAAAAAATCCCGTTACTCTTTTTAAAAACAGAAGTGAGACCTAAGAATGGGTTTCATTAAGGTCTAGTGCACCACGCTGGTTCAATGCGGTTCGAAGGAGAGGATATTGGCCTACCTAAGTTATCCTGTGCTTAGCTTAATGCTGTTTAAAATTAAAAAGAATTATGTGACAGTCATGTTATAAACACACTTATAATAACTTAAAATTAGGGTTTAATAATTACAAAAAATAAATACGGCAGTAGGTTATAACAAGCTTATAAAAGCACTATTTTTTACAAGATTTTATTTAACTTGTAGTATATGTTTATATATTAGTATATTTGTTTGTTACGGGTCAAATCTTGCAAGGTTAATTAGATTCACTTCGTCTTACACTACGGAGTTGATATTTTGCATAGAGCTTCAGTTCCGATGACAATGCATTTTTATGATAAGCATGACCTGATCCTACGTACAGGATTGGCTCGAGAAAAGGAACTCCTCGACGGTTAACAATACAGTTATGAATGTATTGTATTTTGTATTAGGGGTCTATAATGAAAGCTAGTGTTTTTAAATATTTTAATAAAAATTGTTCTAATTGACTATTAGATCTATTTCTTACTTGTCTTATCTGTTTGTCTATCTAAAAATGTCGTTGTATGCGAAGCGCGTTAAATATATGTTTTCTAATTCTTTCTTTTATCGAAGTAACCTAACCGCAGAACATAATGATATATAAAATGTGTTATAGGCTTAGGAATTCTTTTTACTTTCAATAAGTTAATGCTTGACATCGAACCGAACTGATGGTAAGTGTTCATGATGTCCAAGATGTTGGGCACACTAAATAAATGCCTATTCACTCTTTTGAAGACTCCTACATCATACGTGAGCGGGAACACCGACGCAGGCAGGTTATTCCATTCCTTAGCTGTGAGCATAACGAATGAAAGTTAAGTGTCATTTAAGACTACATCATCTGTAACTATCGAATTACATCAAAATTGAATGAGCAATGGAATAAAAACTCGTTCAAATTTTTTAACACCCTGTATCTTAATTGGCAGTATTCCTGCCTGTGGAGCCAGATTCCGCACAGGAGCAATGTGTTTATGACAGATATATATTGATCCCGGTTGTATTTTTATGTTATCCTAATCTAGTGAAGAGGATATTTTTTTTACAGTTTTAAGAAAATCCAGTGCTTAAATATTTTTCTAGTGAATAATACTCAGTAAAGTAAATGAATCTCATAAATTTTTGTAAAATTGCAGCCCAGTCGACGCCGGAAGGACGGTTGGCACTTCGTCGAGCAGCGTTGGCCAACATGGCCACAGTGGTCCGCGCGGGGAAGTGCGTCACCCCGCAGCCGCGCTGGCTCTCCGTCCGCAAGATGGCGCCGGCTGCCGACACTGTGTATGTACCGTCTTCATCATTTTAAACCATCACGGCCCACTGAGCACGGGTCTCTTCTCTGAATGGGAAGGTTAAGGCCATATTCCACCACGCTGGCCCAGTGCGGATTAGCAGACTTCACACACCTTTGAGTTTTGCAAACTGCCCGGCATGCAGGTTTCACTATGTTTTCTTTCACCGTTATAGCGAATGACATTTAAATGCCTAAAACGCACATATCTCTGAAAAGTCTGAAGTACGCGCCCTGGGATTCCAACCCAGACCCCAGAGTAGGAGGCCGAAGTTTTAATCACTAGGCTATCACCGCCTTTTTTCCGTCTTACTCTCTCTTTATTCTGTGCTCTTACTGCTGTAGCCCCATCAGATTAAGTTTGCTTACTCTCCATATTTTTAGATGGCATTCATACACATATATGTACATTGATTTGCGATGTTGCCAACTCTTTCAACGGAGGGCTTGCCACAAAACTAGGAGCAAAATTTAATTCAATTGGCCATGCTTGTTTCTATGAGGGACAAGAGCCCTTCCTAAGACACCCAGCCTAGGGTGTAGGTCAATTAATAATATTTTATTTATTAATAAATAAATTTAATTTTACAATAATTTAAATCTAGTTTTAAAATCAAAATTTAGTTGTCGATAAACCAAAGATACACGTTTTTGGCAACTTTTAATAATGATGTGGCATCGTGTGATTGTGGCGAAACCTTGAGAAATTTGTCACTTTGCTGTAAACTTACATAAAAAAAAATCTATTTCACTTCACTTATCGTCACTTTTAAATTATCCATTTTTTTTCCTAGAATAAGTTAATACTTGACACAGATCCCACCTGATGGTAAGTGGTGATGATGTCTATGATGTTGGGCACACTAACTTAGTAAATGCCTATTCACTCTTCTCTTGAAGACTCCTACATCATACGTGGGCGGGAACACTGACGCATGCAGGTTATTCCAATCCTTTGCTGTACAGACAAAGAAAGACGTCGAGAACCGTAACGTTCAGACCGAGACTTGCACGTTGGGTTTTCTAAGAAGGTTGTTCTAATCGTTAACCAAAACGCGAAAGCGAATGCACATCTTTTTGACAGCTCAAAAGAACTGACGTTTGTCCACCACAGATCTACAGTAGGTCAATACCACAGACCAACATATGGCAACATCTTGTATAAGTAAAAACTAAACATGATACAAAACAGTCTATCAGAACAGTCTATCTGAAGTCGCCTTACAGAGATCGCTATAAGATTATCATTGAAAACAATATGAATTCATTAACTTTAAGGGTAGTAACGTGAAGTAAAATTTCTTTAGGTACATGCCGCCGTGCGTTCAGCTACACCGCTGCGCCGCCGACGCTGGTTGCTGCTACAGCGAGGGCGATGTCTGCGCGCCTATTGAAGGCACCTACGTCGCCATACCCTTCTTTGTGAGCATCAATTCATTATAGCTTACTATTAAGCACAAATTTCTCTTCATAGGCCTTTTTTTCTCTCGAGGGAGAAATCTTTCTTAACCCAACACAGGTTATTTATTTATTTATTGTTAAATACTTAGCACGGATTTGAAAACCCAGTAACACTAATTAACACATTTACAATTTAAAATAACAATAATATGAAAATAAGGCACGAAAACAAAAACTAAGAGGTAAACAAAAAACAATACACTTGAAATTTTAATGAAATTAAATAGATTTAAACTTATGTACAGATTAAGTAACAAAAAATAAGTTTACAAATATCCTCAGTCGATCTCGCCCATTTGTTATGCGGAATTAATACCTACTAAAACCCCCTCGGGGACTACTTGTCGCATGGGAAGGCTTCGGGATGTAATATGAACGCACTGATACCTCCCCTGCGTAATGCCTCCTGAGCGCCCAGAGCAGGGCGCATGGCAACACAATATTTTGGGCACATCGACACCGACCACAAGTCATTATGCACTACGAAAAATACGAGTAAAAAGGAATTAGGAATATGACGTGAAGGAAAAAAAGGAATTAAGAATATGACGTGAGTGAGTGTGATGCAATACAGATTCTATATTACTACATGGAACTATGTCTCCCCTGTAGAATACTCCTTGATGCTGTTTAATGAGGGTTTAGTGGCTATTACGCTTCCTAAAGGTGTCCGACTGGCCACCACAGCTACCTAATGAAAGATAATATAATACCTTTAGATATTAGATAAACATAATATAACTCGACTATAACATAATAAGAGTTAGTACCCTAAGTAAACTTACGTGCTTTACGTGCCCTATGAATCTCTAATAATATTTTTACCACTAGCGTTACATCCATTTTCTGACTGCACCTGCCGTTGTTTTACTGCATCGATCGCTTCAGATCTATGTAAGCCGGGTTAACAGCGTTAGACGAGTTAGTTACAGTGTTATAATCAGTACAATTTGAGTCCAGCAGACCGGGGTATGAAGAGTCTGGACAAATCGGTCTACTTGGTGGTGGGGCTTATCATTATGGAGCTTACTTCAATTGTATTTTATTGTATATTATTTATTTCTGCAGTTAAACAACGCAAACGGAAACCTGACCGTAGCGCGTATGGTGTTCTACAATCACACAAAATGCGCGTGCGTACCTCGAGATACACTGCGGAACGCGCGCGCGCGGGAGCAGAGCAACGACCGCCCGGCCATACCTCGGTCGAACGATTGGCGCACGGACAACGCACGGCAACCTAACGATTGGCGGACGGAGAACGTGCGACAACCGAACGAGTGGCGGACGGAGAGTGCGCGGCAACAAACTGACTGGCGAACTCCCACTGAGGAACCGCGACTAGGAGACGAGGTGCAAACCGCGCCGCCACAGATGCGCAGGTATAACAGTAAACATTACTTTACCATAGTTAATAACCCTGCAAAAGCCAAAAGTTCCGGGTTCGATTCCCAACCGCGTTAGATACAGCTTAGCCGTAGGTAAATGGTTAAGAGTTAAAGCGGTCGGAAGCGAGGCGATGGCGGCCGCTTCGGTTCCGAAAGAAGATTAAATTTAATTGTTTATATCTTTAATTACCTACGTAAAAAGCATCCATTTTGGATGTGAAGATTAATTGTTAATTAATTAAATAATTTTTATTTATGTTTTTTTACTGTTAATTTCTATTATTATACATATATGAAAAAATATAGGGCCACTCGTAAAAAAATTCATTCATATTTTTTAAATTCCTTTATTAGAATAATGTGCCGTTTTTTATTATTATTATTAGTAACAACTATTTTGATAAGGTATTTTTCATAGGCATATAAATCTATACAACTTCGTATCTTGGTACTGTGGATCATCGTGAAATACAAGTGGTTGTAAAGTCACAAAAGTGCTATAAAATGTAACGAACATGATGTTCGTTACGAATGTTGCAAGAGCTATTGATGTTACAATATCACGGTGATTTTTCACTGTTATTATTTTGTAACTGAAAAGACATTCACTGATATCACTAAATAACAGTTCATACCATGTCTGGGACACTGTTTCCCTGTTATCACAGTCGAGAATTTTCGTAAAAAAAGGGAGGGGTCTTATCCCACCCAAATGAAGGTAAATAAGAAAAACTTCGATAACGTGATTCGATCCCACACCGATACGAACAACCTTACAGGTGCACGTGTCCACGGGTGTTCCACTACCACGTGTCGCAGGGCGCCTGCTCCTGTATCTGCGACTGGTCGGACGCCGGCCGCCGCCGCGACTGTTTGTCGCTGTCGCGCGGTCGGGAGCACTTCGGTCTTAAAGACCGCGTCTGTATCGCTCAGGTAATTAACAACTCCATTTTATAATTTACTTATATTTACATCTTAAATTATTATTGTTATCGGTAGGTATAGTTATATTAATCTATTATAGACTACGAAAGGTTACGGTTTCGTGTTATTCTGTAAAGGTATATAATAGAGGATATATAATGTAATATTACAAATAATACTAAAACTTGAATGCCTAGTACATAACGATTGGCTTCCATGACGGTTCTAATCATCTGCCTGGATCGACGGATTTAATTTTCATATCCAATTGGATTCAATCTAAAAATTGAATCTTTTTTAAGAAAATCTTTTCAATTATTCATCGTTCCTTATGTATGTACGCTATTACAGAATCTGAGTTCAAAATCTGTACTAAGGAGTGATTAAGAATCATTTACCTTAGATAAATTAGCGTTGACTACGATCCCACCTGATTGTAAGTGGCGATGAAGTTTTAGATGGTAAAGCGTTAGTTTAGTAGAAGCCTATTCACTCTTGACTTGAAGACATTCACATTGTAATCGAACGGGAACACCGAAGCGGGCAACTTATTCCAATCCTTCGCGGTACGGATGATAAAAGATGAGGCAAAGCGCGTCGTTCGTACAGGCGGGATGTTTATGACGAAGGGGTGGATACCTGCCATGCGTTTGGAATAACTTGCCTGCGTCGGTTTTCCCACCCTCGTATAATATAAGAGTCTTCAAGAGAAAAATTAATAAGCATTTACTAACTTAGTGCGCCATTTACCATCAGGTGAGCTGGATGTCAAGCATTCACTTATTCTTAGTTAAAAAAAAAAACAAATTTACTACATTATGAATAGTATATATATATATATATATATATTCGTTAGTCGAGTTTTAGCCAAGTCCCATTCAACTAGGTTCACATCTCAGCTCATATAATTCAAATCGTACGTACCCGCAAAATATATTTTTTTTCGTTTTGCCAGGGCGACTGCACGCCTCCTACATGCGAGCACGGCACCTACGACCGCAAGGCCGGCCGCTGCCCGTCCCGCAGGTACAAGCGGCGATTCGCGCGCCGGTTCCAACCTGACAAGGCTGTCGTGGTCTGATTTATACTCCAGAACCCATCACCTTGGCCGAGCGTTCACACGAGATATCCCGGGGGGTTTATTATGCAGTATGGATATTGCAGAAGGGCATTTAGTTTGAACTTTAATGTGGATGAAGCGTTATACTTCTAAACATCAACTTGCTAAGGAATAGACAAGAAAACTAAGCAAAACTCGATGGGACCCCGTTTCGGGGTACCCAATTGACTTTCAGAATTTATTCTGGATGGTGAATGTTACGGTTTTCTTGGGCCCAGTATTGAGCATGGGTCTTATCCACTGTACCAATTGCGTATTGATAGTATAGCTTTTTTCTTATTTAGAACAAAAAAAGAATTTCCTGCGTCAATATTTCTTTTCTCCTTAATATAGCAAAAAAATTAATTTTTATAGTAAAAGTAAACCAAGTTTTATAGTGCTAAGGGACTGTATTATTCTTTAAGAACCTGAGTATTATACGTTCTAGGATCTAACTTTGTTACTGTTCGATATTTTTGTTGTAGATAAATTAATTAGTGCCATATTAGAAAATGTATTTTTTTTGTTTTGTGACAAATTATAGTGTAGACAATATTACATTAAATTAATGCTAACCAACCACCCTTTTTGATATTTAAAAAAATCATTTATTACTCTTTATTCGTATTCTGTCAATTTTATTTCAGAACAATTTTCAATTATTTTTTTTTCTGTTGTACGTTGACTGTGTAAGATTGCATAATATAAAACATAATAAAATATTTTAGATGTAAGTGCTAATTTTTAAGGTTAACATAAGATGTAAATAAAGATTTACTGTGGACTTATAATCCAAGTATTTACTTTTTGCCCACTATATAAAATATTTTCGATTTAAAGTAAATGCTACTTGCTATAAAAATTACAAGAATTAGCAATTACAAGAATGCCCAGGTAGGATAGAAATAAAAAAATTACTTCTAAAACTAAATGTATTAAAACCTATAATAAAATTATAGTAACATAACACAATAATCCTAAGTAATAAACTCAATATTATTACCAGCTATAATTCAATATAGAATCACATTGTTCAATTGATTGAATTTCACTTTGTTATTCATTATTCAAATACACATTCCTAATGCAATTGCAATATAAACACAATTATTTTAGTAGAAAAATATAAAATATTCAATCAATTGAAATTCAACAACAAACTAATTTCCAATTACTTTAAATTCAACGATTATTGAAATCCAATAAACGAGGCAAGTCTCATCTTAAGTGGCGAGGGTGCAGAGCAGAGCGGTGCCGCGCTTCACCCAGAAGTCGGAGGTCTCCTTGCCGGAGGGCAGGTCCACTGCCACAACGAACGCGCCCTTGCGGGCCGGATAGTAGTAGCACGGACAGATGTAGCGATCTGATAAAACGTTGTTATACTTATCAAGTGTTGATAAACATGCGCACATTGTTCCTATGTTATAATGCAGTTATAGCCCAATAATTGCGTGACCGGGAAAATTAAGCCGGGGAGGGTCCGTGCTACAGAGGACACGTACACTCTTCTAAAATTATCGCTAAATAGTAGTCGCGAAACCATTCCCAGAGCCCTTAGAAGGCAATTTCAGTTTGTCATCAATTGACGTAATTTGACAATTAAAATGTAAACAAATACATAGGTGCTTTGACCTGCATTTAAAAATATGACTGCAGAATTCAGAACTACATATATTACTATAATGTACATATATAATAAGGTAAAACTACTCTCCGGCAAAAAGAAAAATTGGTCCTTCGAGCCGGTCAACAACCACACCTCAAGTTAGATCTAGACATGTTAAAATCCAACTCACTCTTCAACCGCCGACCGGTAGCACGAATGGGCTTGAAGTGTATGGGCGTCATAGGGAACACAAGCTGCATGGGCAGAGGCTCCTGCAGGTAGCCCTCCTTCTTGAACCAGCTGGCGCCCTCCAGGTACTGGCCGCTGGAAATGCACATTGTTTGATAAAAATCCACAAACATCTGTCATATAGCAAAAATAGCGTAACGGTTTGAGTTTTGGTCTCTTAAACTGGATGTCCTGGGTTCAAATCTCGCTCGCACCTCCAATTACAAAGTTGTATGCGTTTCATAAGTAAATTATCATTTGCTTCGATAAAGCAAAACATTGTGAGGAAGCCTGAAGATGCCTACACTTCTGAGAGTTCCCCATAAAGTTCTCGAAGGTATATAGTCTTCAAATAAACATTTGGTCAGCGTATTGGACTATGGCCTAGGCAACTTACATTGTGAGAGGACACCCAAGCCCAGCAGTGGGGTCATTATGAGTAGCAATGATCCGCAAACGAATGAGCCGATGGCAAAGACCACGCAGGGTGTAAACTTATTTATATAACTTTAAGAACCATGAACTTATAATGAATTATGTATTAACCATCATCACTTAATCACTTAATACTCAATCGATTTTTCCGATGGAAAAAAAGCAATGTATCAGTTTTTCATTTGGCACAAATTTCGTGGCTTTTTATCTACTGAAGCTCCTGGAGTCGGTCTTCCTCGTAAGTAAGCAAGTATCTTAATCAAAAATTCAAAGTCGTGATCGTAGTTCTAGCACAATCGGTAATGTTTACTACAAGTTGCCTACCAACCGATATACGTATTATAAATAACTCATTTTCTTCTTTCCTTAGTACGTAATTTACAACTTATAAACTTAGACAATTATATTGTGTTAAGGACAAAGTTTAAAATTATATTATGCCCAGCATCGTTTGCTAGGCAACAATTGTCGGTTAATATTCTTGTCGCATTATTATTATAATTTTCCAATTATGGGGGTGGTATATAAGTTACCGGATATAGACACCGCCGTCTCGCGGCGGACGCACCACGCCGGACTCGTCCACGGCCAGCACGGTGAACTCCCAGCACAGCGTGTCGATGGGCCAGCCCTCGCCGCGGGCCGTCGTCTGACCACCAAACAGACAACTGATCAACAACTTGTTACGGCAATAGCATTGACTTATATACCAAAAAAATATGTATTCGTAACTGGCGCTAGCAACTTCATAAGGTAAATGTTATTTGTACAATTTTTTTAAATAAAAAATACACAAATCATGTTAAAAAAAGAAAATGAAAAATAAATTATGTCCATAAAAATATCCGATTCCCATTTAAAAAGCACATTTCTATAAAAAAATGCTATCAAAATCCGTTTGAAAAACTGCCTCTAAAAACAAGTAGCATAGGTAACCTGTAACGTACTTTTGTGGTGGTGGTGAGGTTAGGTGGTGGTAGTGGTAGTAGTGTTATGTAGTGGTAGTGGCGATGGTACCTGCATGACAGCGGTGAGGAAGCCTGTGGGCGCGACGAGCGCGGGCAGCCAGCACAGCGCGGGCGGGGCGCGCGGCGCGTGCGCCCAGCCCGACAGATGCGCGCCGCGCAGGAACAGCTCGCGGCACCACGACCCCAGCGGCTTCATGGACGGACGACCTGACCCACCACACGAGTCGTGAGCACAGCCTATGTCTCACTCCATTGGACATCAACAGAGCAGAAATGACTGCGTATCCGTTCGACCAACTGACAACACGCGGTGTGTACGGGCGTGTTTTGTAACGTACGGAGCATGTACGTGTTCAGACATTTTCGCACGATATTCTTACAAACATGCATTGGAAGTGAGCCTAATTCTACACAATGAGGTTAATAAATCAGCTTTAAAATATATATTTTCTTTACACGTCACACACACACAAACAATACACATGTATGTAGGCATACACTGACAAACTCACAAACTCCACAAACACAACTTGTTCGGTATGTTTCAAATATTAGCTGTGTAATCCGTTTTGGCATTAATATTAATTTAAATTTTAGTCGTAAGTAAATATTGTACTCTAAAGCTGTTGGATTACTAAATAAATAAATAACAATATTCTTCGAAGTCGTTTGCTCTTAAGAGAATGATCGTGGTTGATGATTTTTCTTTTTTTTCGATGGTCACTAGGATGGACCTCCACCTATTGCGGTCTTCAGCGCCTCAAGAACTCAAGACTATAGACTTAGACTTACTAATCACAGTTAACCAGTTCATCATCATCATCTGAACCCATCACGGCCCACTATTGAACACGGGTCTCTTCTCTGAATGAAAAGGTTAAAGCCATAGTCCACAACGCTGGCCAAGTGCGGATTGTCAGACTTCACACACCTTTGAGTTTTTGCAAACTCCCCGGCATCCAGGTTTCCTCACGATGTTTTCCTTCACCGTTATAGCGAGTGACATTTTAATGCTTAAAACGCACATGACTTCGAAAAGTCAGATGTGCGCGCCTTGGGATTCGAACCCGGATCCCCGAGTTGGAGGCCGAATTTTTAACCACTAGGCTACCACCGCTGTAACCAGTTACTAATGCTTAACAATCACAGTTAAGTATTCTATTGTCGGCCGTGAATATGTTATATGGTAGCTGGTAGTAGCTTGCGTTCGAATCTAGAGCGTTCATATATGTATGTATTCATATTACAAATGTCATCAGTTACTCAGTCATACCTTGTGCAGGTACACAATATAAACATATGTATAATATAGAGAAACTAAACAAACCCTTCTGCCAGAAAGTAGGTACCCTTCCTTCAAAAATGCACGAGTACATAATCTCCAGCATCTCCGACATCACCACCAGACCTTCGATGGCTCGCCGCAACTCCTGCAAGGAATAATCATTTCCTTTATTTTACATCTTCCTTCGTAGCTAATGAAGAATACTGGACTATTATAAAATGAAGTGTTAACAAACAAGTCAGTGTTTGAAGTGTCAAAGAAGGCGAGTACCGTAAAGTTTCTCTGTACCCCTCCTCCTTATCTAAACTTTACGTAACACTTAGTGATTTCTTCTTCACCCAAAAGGTACAATTGTGTTACGGAAAGTCGCCTA
The DNA here is from genome assembly GCA_018249125.1 of Asbolis capucinus. NCBI lineage: Eukaryota > Metazoa > Arthropoda > Insecta > Lepidoptera > Hesperiidae > Asbolis > Asbolis capucinus. The sequence goes on from DWJZ01000742.1 coordinate 21,120, forward strand.
TAATTCTCCGCCTACTCAAAATAAATCATATTGTTTCTAACAAAAACAAAATAACAATATTACTTAAGGTCTTGTAGCAAAAATCTCGACGGAACCCCTTCTCCGGTGGTACCTTGAGTCCGGCCGTGATGCTGGTGATGAGCACGTTGAAGTAGCCGATCTCCTGCAGCAGCGACACACACATCGGCATCACGATCTCTGGCCCCATCATCCGCTCCGTCGTCTCCATGTCGATGCGCGACGGCAGCTTCACTATCATCTCCTGCGCTAGTTCGTCCACCTGACGACAACAACAAATACTTGGCGTGCACTTCAAAAGACTATTTTGACGCCGATACACTATTGGTGGTCTCCCAGCAAGGATTTGCAGCCGTTTATTACAAAACTCCGTTGAGACTTTCAAAACATGCATCACAATCAGTTCTATGCAAAATTAGTTTGAATTTTAATGTCCCCCAACCGTCAAAAATAATTATGAAAGTGACACATAAAATCTTTTATGCTGGAACTATGGTTTAGCAAGCAAAAATAAGTGGTAAATATAGTACTTACTTATAAAAAGCGGCACATAATAGGTTTTGCAACAACAATATATAATATTGCATCAATACAAATCCTGTACTTAATCGCCTATGCCGTTCTAACCTTAGTACTTTCTATTGTTTTAATTTAATTAAACATAACATTAAAATAATTAAACCTTATAACTTTTAAAAGAAAACAGGAAAGAAAAAAAAAATCGATATGGAAATTTTAACATAGATAAATTACGAGATTGTTGGAATTTCAACTGAGTATAGGTGTATTGTAGATGCTGGGCTGGCTTAATAAATTCATTAAAATACCTTTTGATCTTCACCGCCCCCGCCGCCTCCTCCGCCGGTGGAAGCCAGGGCAAACAATGTAGAGCACATTATCATCGCGTCCTGGAACCGACCAAAAAACTCATCAATAACATTAAGATATGATTTTAACCTTGACAAACCAGTGTTAAAAGAGGGGCTCGATAATTTCAACAAAAAATGGCAACGTGCCTCTGAAGATACGATAAATTGATATTATTAAAGGTCAATATATTACATTCAATCTAATCACAAGTCAAGTTTCGATTTATAATATTAACTAAAATGTCGGCTCAGCGCAAAAAATGTGTCTCGTTTTTTAAACATTACTAATCACACTTAAAATGTGGGCTGGCATTTTGCTTGACAACCCATGGTCCACTATTGAGCTCGGCGCTTTCATCTTATAGAGAAGGCCTAGAGCATACTGGACCACGCTGCTCCAACGCGGAATATATTGAGATATTGCGCGGTGGAGATATTGCTCAGTTCAATCCAAAAAAAAAACAACAATAACACGTTCATATTCATAGCGATCGATAAAGTATAACGACAACTAATCTTGTACCTATGGTCCAGAATAAAGAATTTTTAACTTTGACGTTTCACAATATCGCAATGTGTATTATAAAATAGAAAAAATTGTATCAAAACAATAAACGGCTCGATGTCAAACTTACATGTACAACAAATTACATTTTACATGAAGAATTTAATATATGTATATATTTTATCTTGTTATTAATTACACGAGTGAAGGACGGTAACATAATCGATGTAGGGACTTTGTATTGTAAAATTTTGACTTTAAGTGAGCTATTGGTTTCTAAGAAGAAAACCCCTTATGGTTTTCATTACACTTAACTGAACCAAATTAAGAACTGATAATCTTACATTTTGAAAGGAAAGTGACAGTCTTAAACCAACGCCACACATGGCCAATACAAGCTAATGAGTACAAACAGAAGTCTAGTCACCTGCGCCAAAGTAGCGACATCAGCAGAGGCGTGCTGCCCCAGAGACTCGGCGCGCTCGGCGGCCGGCAGCAAGTCCAAGAAGTCCCGGAACGACTCCAGGCTGCCGTCCCGCGGGATATGGTAAGCGGGGATCGTCGACAGTCTATTGCAAACAGACTAATCAGTTGGTATCACGTGTTTACAATACCAGAGTGGGTAGATAAATAAGAAAAAATTTTTGATATGTTACCCCAAAATAAACAAAAAATAAATCAATTATTATTGCTAACAAAAACCTCACGAGTAAAATCAGCATAATTTAGCTCCAGATCAAATAAAAAACAGCTTCTGTCTCTTTTTACAACTCTTTCCTTCTCAACTATACACAGGTGTTTTCACGTAACCTTCCGTATATCCTAGCTTAGGTAACCCAGTATCTATTAAAAGCAAATAAGTAGTATCTCTCCTAGCGTTTTTGAAATTTAGACTTGTGGGAGAATGAGAACACGCAGACCTATTCACGGGAAAATGCTAGTAACCTATAGAAGGGCACGTCCAAGGCCTCCTCGCAGAAGAACTGGTTGATGTACGCGATCAGCACCCGCTTGTCCCAGTCGTCGGTGATGTGGCCGCCGTAGTTTATAATCGCGAACAGGTAGCGCAGGGCGTCCCACGGCACCTCCTCGTATTCCTCCAGGTAGTTGGCCAGGAGGTTGTCTGACACCTGGGGTAAATCCAGGTGTCGTACATTAAGGATTTCATTAACACAGGATGATGTCATTTGTGTCTAGTATAGAGGTAGTTTCGACAAGAGGTTCAATCAATATTTATCGATGAACGCCATAATATAAAAAGATAATTCGTTTTTTAAATTATGGCGTTTGTTGATGCCCGGAGCAACGGTAAAAAGCATGTAAAATAGAAGGAATTTCGACCAATTTTTATAGACCAACGCCACACTGAAAAAAGGTAAGGAAATTCAGGATATCTTATTAAACCAATTCACCTATGAAGTTAAAAACGAAATAATCTATGCCACTGGCTGTTCTTGCAACAAAAAATATATTTAACTTGAAGAATGCATTTATTTTGGATATTTTATCGTAACGGTTAATTGTCACCTATAAGCTTCAACTCCAAGAATCCATTTCAAAGATAGTTGGAATGACGAACCGACCGACAGACTATGTTTTATGGTATCTGTCGCCTTTTAACCTTAAAGACGTACTGTAGAGTGGCCCAACGCATATCACTATACTTATACATACAATACACACACACAAAGTACCATATACTACATAAAACACTACACAGATATAACAAGATGTAGACGTAGCTTACATCAAAGTCAGCATCATTAAAGCTGTAGACAGCATTGTATCCGAGCTGGCGGAACCGCTTGCGAGCGATCAGCGTGCAGTGGAAGAACGACACGCAGAACAAAAGTCGCCGGTACTTAGGCGTGGCCTCGTCAAACCGGTCCTCATTGATGTTCGCGAACAGCCGGACCAGGTTTCCCTTCAAACCCTGGCGATACACACATAAGCAGGCTCATGAGCGGACGGATCATGGACAATGTTAAAATACTAAAAAGTTAAGAAAATTTAAGATTAGAATATCATTTTTAAGCACCACCCTCTTTATTGTTCTCTTGGTATTCTTTCTGTGCAGCCATTGTACTCAATTATAAGTCCTTTTATTTATTTAATGACCCTAGTTTCATTAATAAAAAATACATAACTCTTTAGACAATAGCACTGTCGTGATGCAATGCGAAGGAAGTGAGAGACCCGCTTGTTGCAAACAGAAAGATTGAAAGCAGAATATCTTTGAAGAAACCGCAGTTAATATTGACAGGAAATCACAAAAAGATAAGAAGTATTTTACAATGATTATTACAATTCCGCTGGTATAATTGTAAACAAAAATACACATTTCAATGTGCATGTGTGCGTGCGTGCGTGCGTGCGTGCGTGTGTGAGTGCGTGCGTGCGTGTTTGTGTTTCTGTCACCTGTGGCGGCTCTGTGGTCATCTTGATGCTGCGCTGCAGGACGTTGAGCGGGAACTTGTCGTCGGGCATGGAGGAGAGCCAGAGGCGGAAGCGCGGGTGGATCTTGGGGTTGTCCAGGCCGCGCAGCGAACCCAGCCACTCGCACGCCAGGTGACAGTTCGCCAGGAACACCCAGCCGCCGTCGCGCATGCCCGCCGTCAACATTCTGATGATACAACATATTCTTTATGACGAACTTTATCACATTATTTTCTCTCTATAATTTTGAGATTCGGGGCTGGAAATGCAGTGATATTAATGAAACCTAGAAATTAGACACTTGTTAGCGCCGCAGCATACAAAATAAATGGTGCCTTTTTTTCACAGGCAGATATGTTAATTTTTTTAGAGAGAGAAACAATAATCTATTATATAATCCATATCCAGCTAGCGCTGCCGCATAATTTGATTTTTGATTACTTGTACAAAATAAATGTTGTACACACGCTACTATACAGTACATAGTGTAAACGAATCTGTCAAAAAAAAAAATTACGGCTGGGGCTTGAGAGCCAGTTCTCCTCTTTTCCTATTTTTTTCCCCGTCCTTCATCCCCTTTTTCTTCGTCTTCATTCATTTTTCTTCCGTCCTTAAGTGGTGTGATGTTGGTGTATCTGGGGTTAGCTGCTTTCGTTGCTCTCGTCCCTGTTGTTTTAGCAATGGACTGCTTCCCTTGTTCCACCCTCTTCCCGGCGTAAGCAGGTAATTTCCTTCCTGGCAGGCCAGGCGTCAGTAATACCTAATCTGGTGATATTAACGTCAATGGACGGGGGTCACTTATCATCAGATACCGTCTGCTCGTTTGCCTGCTTATCATAAAAAATTAACGATATAGTTCATGAGTGAGTATGCTAGTATACATGTTTGCGCGCATACGTATGCGTGTGTGCATGTGAGTGTACTGGAGCTGACTAACTTGGCAGCTGTGGGCGCCTGTCCTTGGCCAAGACTGAGCGACTGAAACTTGTCGAACATCTTGACGTCGATAGCGAGTTGGATGAGCGAGGCGGTGGGGTCCACGCCCGGCGACAGCACGAATAGCAGTGACGTCTTCCACGACGACTCCTCCCACGCCGCCTACACAACAATATTATTACTTTTACTAACATTGTATGTAATTATAAACTAATTTTTTAAAAATATAATGAGTGGTTAAAAAAAAACTCTTTTATATACGAGTATGTTGGTGAAAAGTCTGTAAAATATTTTATATAGTTTACATTTATTCCGGATCGAAGTTGCACCAAGTATAAGTTACATAGAACATCAATACCTTTATGTCGAGCACGGGCGGCTCGACGTACCGCGGGCCGAGCACGTTAACAACGAACGCGGCGACGCAGCCCGACACGCGGTCCGCGCGCAGCGACCGCACCACCAGCATCCGCTGGAACTCGCTGCACATCTCGTTCCATTCGCCTGGAACACTATTCTCTATAGTCTATTACATAACTTGCAGACGTAAAGCGATCACGAAAATTTGGCGATAATTGCTCGTAGATCGCAAATTCGTAATACGTATTAGCAACAATCGTTCTACTTTATAGATATTGGCGCTTGGTTCATGACTAAAACATGCACAGTATTAATCAGCGTTGATCAAGCAATTACGTATGTAATAGGATGTTTTTTGACATTTAAAAATACTCAGTGCTATTATTGATGATCGTTTACTGCCAGCTCACTGTTTGCAAATTTTAGCTAATAGTGCGGCCGGACTGTACAATGGCCGCTGTTACCACTATCGTGTTCTTAAATTTAAAGCACTAGTACTATTCAATTAAGTTAAATTTACAACATTAAAAAATAAAAATGAAAACGGGTTGTCACGATTTTTTTATGATTACATCAGATACCCATATAAATTTAAAATGTTTAGTATTCGCGACGATTTAAGGTTAAAAGATGTAGTAGGTAGATGTTTACCAATAAGGGGCTGCGTCTCGGGCTCCGGATGCAGGTACCAGTCGCGCCACTCCTTCGAGAACGTCTCGAAGGACTCGATCATGCCGTGGAAGCCCGGCAGCTTGTCCAGCTCTGTGATGTTGTCCCAGCACTCGTCCGGCAGCCAGTCTGAAACCAGAGACATGTCACAAATGTCAAACACAAAATAGTCACACAGTCACAGTTCATTGACACACTTGGCATATTTCGCACAGAAATAGAGTATAAGTATAAAATAGATTTAATTTAGGTATTTATGTATTATTTTAATATTTTTGTATAAATCTTTAATTAGATATTCAACAATGGTAAAACACCTACCATAATCATACTCCACATCCACCCAGGGTTGACTGGCGGACAATGCCATTACGCAATAAGGCCCTTTATTTCTTCTAATAAGAGGTGACATAAATATGAATAAATCAATAAAAAAATACATTTATTTACTTGTACATATTATACACGTAGGTGCTCTTTACAAGTAATTTATACTTCTTATTTACATAATAATTATTTTGTTTTTATTTCTATATTGTAAGGATTTCAGTTCCATGCCGTATTTGCTAAATTCTGATTAGACCAAAGATTGACTGGTTGGGAATACTTTTAGCATCATGTCCAGCTTTTGTACCACAGTTATTTGGTATAATAAATAAATAAATTTTCTCTCCAGCCTCTATCTGGAATACGAGTCGTTTGATGGCTGACATATAAAAGGGTGGTTAGGTTAAAATGTCCATCTAAATAATAAAAATAAGCCTGTCCTCAAGCCACCCTGGTCCACCTACAAGGGAGGTAGATTTTATTTTAAGACAACGCAGTTTCAGAACAGAGTAAATAGGCTTCATCTGAGTCAATACGCTTCATCATCCAAGAATACATCATTCACGATCATTATTCATCTTAACCATCACTAATCACCATCACCATCGTTCACCAGAATACATTATCAAGTAGGACTGCCAAGTACCCAATAAGGTTTCTTAAAAAATTATAGATCGCTAACGCAAATAAGTACACAAAATTTCACATCTGTATTAGGAACGCTTGAGGAATTCCCTTGTCTGGAGCCAATCCTGAACGTAGTATCAGGTCATGCTTATCATAATAATGCATTGTCATCGGAACAGAAGCAGTATGCAAAATTTCAGCCCTGCAGTGTAAGAGGAAGTGGGTCTAATTAAGCTTGCAAGATTTGATCCGTAACAAATTAAAATCTACTAACATACTAATATACAAACATACACTACACGTTAAATAAAAGCTCGTAAAAATCCTCACTCGTAGGATTATCCGGTTGTTCAGAACGATCCAGGACGACGCCGCCCTTCAGCAAGAACAGGTATTCCTGCACGCTGAGCTTGCCCTGTTGGAACAGGATGCGCGACACGATGTGGAACGACAGCAGCAGCTTGTGCCGCTCGAACAGCGCGCGGCACGTGTTCCTGAACAAGGGAGAGAGAGATGGACATATGATACAAGTTCAACTTCGACAACATACGCTAAGCTTAGGGTACACTTGTGTGTGTGTGAGTGTGCGCGCAGGACTTGTTCGACGTTATTCCCCTTCCTTCATCGAACAACCCGGCGTACGGCAGGTATCCATCCTGTTGTGAACATCCCGTCGCACTATGGGGCCGATCGGTGTGTATCGTCTCAAAAATCTGTAACTTTTGTTCTGTTTGAAATAAATGAGTG
>DWJZ01000743.1:0-28605 GCA_018249125.1 Asbolis capucinus
GGGTAATGTGCCCATTAATGGGAATAGGCTGAAGCCAAAAATGATACTGAACATTTATGTAGATCTAGATATTTAAACACAAAAACGGATCTAAATGAAATTTGGCTAAGCAATAGATTAGGCTGGAATAACCCATACCTACTGTATATCAGTCAGAGGATTCACATGTAGAGAATAAAACAACACGGTAATATAACCAACATTATTTAATTATATTTACTATAATTAACATAGTAATTGATTTCCTATAACAGAGTCAGTACACAGTAACTTAGATCTAATCTCATCGTGTGGCCACACTACAGATATGCAGCAGATAGGATGGTCGGAGGGCGCAGCGAGAAACTACAAGTATATTTTTAATTTTCACATTAACTTAAACGTAAATTCAGCTGTTTTATTCATCTTAAATAAAAAATTACAATCACAAAATCGCATTCGTTAAATACCACTATTATGTTTGGTATATCACGCAAAAAGTACTGCACGATCGTGAAATTTGGCACAGAGATTGATGACTATTTTAGTCTCAAATATCACATAGGCCAATTTTTATCAACATAGCGTATGAAGCCGCGGGCGAAAGTAGTACCAATCATATTTGCCCCATCACTGGCTAAGTCAACAGCTGATACGTTTCTTTAGGAAAAATTAAATGTTTTTTGATATTAAAAGTAAAGTGCATAGTGTTAAAAGTAATCAAGTAAATCACATTGTTCTAAAAGTGAATTATTAAGTTAAGTGCAGTGATATTAATAAAAATATTTTCTTAAATCGCGTAAAACTTGTGCTTAAGCTGTTCACGCTCTCATCGCGTATTCACAAGATGGAAAACGCACTTGCGCTGGATGCAAGTGTTATACAGAACAATGAATATCTGAGCTGTCATAATTGTAAGCTAAAATATGACCTGCTGTGTGCAAACCTTACACCTAAGCGATTCAAGAAAATAAGATACTAAATTAATCTGGAAATGCGCAGAACGGAACTGCAAGCAGCCTAAGACGGAAAACAAATACACCAGTACGTTCAGCGTTCAATTCTAAAGAGGCAAGCCCTGAGCATTCATCTGTGGATACAAATGACACCATTAGGCGTAACCGTTCCTAAGACCCTTACACAACCGAGGAAAAAGTTAAAAAATATTAAGCAGGGAAATTAAAACTTGCCGGGAACTACATGAACTCGCTTGGTTTCGAATCAGCTGAAGGAAATAAGTAACCGTTTTGTTAGATTTCAAGACCTTTATTTCGGAACAGTATGAGGATTAAAAAAAAAACAATTCGAAAGCTGACATCAGATCATTGGAGTCTGTAAGACCAGTGGGTAGTATATAAAAAGCGATCAAACTAATAACAGGAATGTTATTTACTACTGCAATAGATACCGCTCGCAAACAGCTGAGCGTTATGTTTGTATATTAGAAGTGTTAGTATATTTGTTTGTCAAATCTTGCAAACTTAATTAGACCCACTTCCTCTTACACGGATCTGTCATTTCGGATACTGCTTCAATTCCGATGACAATGCATTTTATGGTAAGTATGATCTGCTGCTATGCTCAGGATTGGCTCCAGACAAGAGAACTCCTGAACGGTTAAAAATACGTTTATAAGTTTCTCCGTAATATGGCTCTGTAATTAAAGCGTATTTTTTAATAAAGCTTGTTTTTTATTAACGTCAAAATTTTGTTTTCTGTTACATTGTTTTTTTATATATACCTTATTAATATTTAGCGTAGTTTTATTTTCTGCTATAGTGGTGACCCCGATGTGATTTTATTCATTATTTAATAGCTTCGTAGACACAAAGTCAAGATACATCTTAAATGATAACAACGATTACCAAATTCCAAAAAAATATAAATGACAAGAGCAGAGTGCATTCATGTTACATTAAAAAAAAAATTACAATATTTGTTTAATCTACGAAAATGACTGAAATTACAGTAGATAAGATAATCCTACTCTTAGTTTGACCGCAACAATTTGCTTATATTCACATGATAATCCGTATTTGAGTGCGTTGGTATTTATACATAGTAAAGTATAAAGAATAATGACTGAGAAAGTATATAATCAAAGAAAGAGACAATTGATTATCATTGAAGTACATCGATACCTTAACACAATCTAAAAATGCTCTCATATAGTCAATTGTAAAAAAAGAAATAGGGAGTGATATATTTTTAAAAAAATGTCATACCCCATACACTTATCACTGCAAAAATAAACACAATATATGATATTGTGACTGAAGTTACTTTCCGCAACTTCGTATCCTTTGTATATTTGGTAATTATTACTGTACAGTAGTATTATTTTTTACGTAGAGTAAGTTGATGATTGGCATCAATCTCACCTTATGGAAAGTGGCTATGATGAGTAAGACTGGACAGACTATATTCAGTGCAAATTCGATGTGGAATTTTTATAAACCTTTGCCTACCAACCTGTGACAAACAAAAGAATTAACTTTTTGGCATTTTATGAGTTGTTAACTCTTTTGTGCCAATACATTTTTAGTAACTTTTACTTGTAAATCATGCTTTTGCTCGGTGACAAATGCATAAAATATATTAAAACGAGATCCATCGACGAAATATTTCAATAGATTGAAAGGTTGTCGACTCCTTCATGACATTAAGGTTGTCAATGAGTATCAATGTATCAATTTGTGAATGTGTTTGTTGTAATTTTGTTGTGTGACTGATATGACTAATTTATTTGTGGTTTGTACTTGTTTCTCCAATCATTACTTAGTTTGATAACAAATTTTCAAACATATAATGAGAAGTTAATTGGAAAAATCTTTATGTCATATGGTGAAAACTCTACAAAAGATTTTTTATGGTTGTTTACATTTATTCCAGACCGAAGTTGCATCGAGTATAACTGTAAGTAAATGCCTATTCACTCTTCTTTTGAAGACTTCCACATCAAACATAGCCAGGAAAACCAACGCAGGCAAGTTATTCCATTAAAAAACATAAAAGAAACGTTTCGTTCGGTCCAGGGTGGATGTTCACGACATAAGGATGGATACATGCCATATCCATCCATCCATTAGCCTTTCAACGTCCACTGTTGGACATAGGCTTCCCCCAGTTTACGCCACTGCCATGTAATATTACTATATAGTAATATGTCTAGATCGTAGTGTAATATCACCATTACTATAATAATAATACTGTTTTAAAGTAATAATAAAACAGTAAGACAATGATATACTAAAGCTAAGTGTTAACTAGATGGACCACAACTATGAAGCAAGTTGCTGTTTATCCAACAATTATTCTCACAGCACACACACAGTCAGTTCACATCCTACAAATTTCACACATAACAATATACTTAACACATAATATACTTCATACACCCAAAATCCCCAGACATACAATTTTTGTTACTTTGCCTTAAGTAAATAATTATCTGTAATTCAACACAAGACTTCATAGTTCAATTTATAAGTATGTCTTTAAGGCAGTTCGATTGCACTGGCAGTTTCGTTATATGCCGGCTGGCACTGTATGTCAGATGGCACTGTATGCCAGATGGCTCTATATGCCTATTAGCATTGTATCTCAGTTGGCATCATATGCCTGCTGGCACTGTATGCCGATTAGTATTGTACCCTAGTTGGCACTGTCCGCTGGCACAATCCCAGTTAGCACTCCATACCGTCTGGCTCTGTATGCAGGGGTAGTGTAACATGCCGTCTGACTTTGTATGCAGGGTAGTATAACATGCCGTCTGGTACTGTATGCTACACCGCTGTTACTGGCTGCCAATATATGCCAGCCGGCCCTGTACGCCGCTTGGTACCGCTGCGCTACATGCCAGCCCCGACGTCAGAAGCATCAATACCGAGCATGGCGAGCTCATCCAGCTCCTCCTTATTCCTCACGGGACCGGTGTATGCAGTGGTAGCGATACCACTGCCTGTAGTCTGCTTCTCCTCAGGCTCTTTAACTTCCTCCTTCACAGTGATAGCCGGCGTCGCAGGCTTATTTGTATTGGACGTACTTGGCTTTTTGACATTCTGATTTTGATTCTGGTTCTTGTGATTCTTATTGGGCATTCGATTCTTGTTGTTCTTGCGCGGGACGAGAGGCACATGCGAGTCGTAGAGCTGCGGCCGGTGCGAGAACATGTCGAACGGCATCATCATTGGCATGTTGGGAGGGGGTCCGAGCAAGGAGATCTGCGGCTGCGGCTGCAGGAAGGGAGGGACTCCAGGAACCCCCAGAGGGAACATCCCGAACAGTTCCTGCTGGGCCACTATTTCACTGGCAGCCTGTTTCACCTCCGTAGGGAAGATTATGTCCAGCGCCTCTTGGAAGTCCTTTGGGAGCGCCGGTGTAGGCGCTGGAGGTGGTCTGAAATGAACGAGATTCTTTAAATTGACCCATTTTCACTTGTTGACCGATTTAAATAAAAACCTTCAAATTCAGATCAGTCATTTCAGACAATTAAGTGGGCACGAATGTACAGCAAAACAAATTAACAGGCAATCACGTACAAAAAAAAAATAATCCCAAAATATGTTGCAGTTACAGATTTAACATATAAACAACGGAAAATAGTACGGACGCAACTCTTTCGAGTAACTCATAAAGAATTACGTCCTTAAACGCAGAACCAACTTTTATACGCAAAACAATAAGGGGCGTAATTCTTATGAGTTACTCTAATGTGTACGCATTTACTGTTTTCCATCGTGGGTATGTATGGGTTGTATGTGTGCATGTATGGGTATGTATGTGCCAGTGTGTAAATGTGTATGTGTGTGTGTGTACTAACTGTGGTTGCGGCGGCGGCGGTGGCGCGGGCGCGAGCGGCACTTCCTGCGGCATATACTGCGGCGGGAGCAGTGGTGGAGGCTGCTCGCCCTGCGCACGTTCCAGCTGGGCCTTCGCTATCTTCTCCTTGAACTCTGCAACCTGATGACAATTTCGATATTAATATAACCTTCCGCTTTTTAGATGCTATATAATATACTAGAGATTGCTCTCGCTTCACTTCGGAAGATGAGTTGTCCATTGATTTCAGAGCTGCCATACTAATTTGAAACTATTTTCCCACGGGATCAAAGCCATGTCCTGGGATAAAACCTATCCTATAACCATTTCCGGATTTTAAACTTCGATTATGCTAAATTTCATCTAAATCTGTCCAGTAGTTTTTGCGTGAAGCTCGAACAGACATATAGACAGTAATTGGACTCTAAATCGATACAAAGCCTCTATGCATCAAAACTTTCAAAAAATACTTCTTCTAGAGAATTGGCCCTGTTACAGTTCTATTATAAGTATAGATATAGATTATTAAATTGTAATATAAACGTAATTAATCACATAATGTACTTTAATTTGACTAATTGTAATAGAATTTAATTAACATAGATAATTTAGTGAACGTCAATTTCATAGAGACTTTTTTATTAAAAGATTAACGTGGACATGTATAATAATAAATATATCATGTATTATTCAGTGAATAAATAAATATAATAAAGTATTTTATTTTCGAAAAGTATAAAAATTTTTTGTGCCTCTCAGAATAGGCCTTTCGTCATTGAGCACTGTCGTCTGCAACTCTGGTCCAGTACGGCTTTAAGGTCATGTCAGCTACATACGTGACTCACTACAAACTTAGTAAGGGTCTTCCTTAGCAACTGAGGAGGCCTAGAGATTTCATTACATCTGCCTTCATTACAGTGCTCCAATGACAACATATTAATGGTCCACTATTGATCGTGGGTGTCTCATAGTTAAGTTAAGATTAAATGTTCAACACACTAATATTTTGGCCCGTAACATCTTTTGAATGTCACAATGCACGAGTTTTGAAGAGTTGTACGGATGATGCAGATAACTAGTAATTTTGTAGATAACCGTTTGTTCTTTTCTACCATTGATTGCTCAGTATTAAGATGAGTTTTCCTTGTTTTAAATTTATATAATTTCCTTGTTTTAAAATAAAATATTGGCATATTGTACGCACCTAATTACTAAAGTTAAGACCGCTGTGATTAACTGCTTTCAGTCATTTTGAGTAATTTTCAATGGGATTAAATGGAAAACATAACATCAAAAATACCCAAAACTTGAAAACTAGACGGGCTATAAAGATTGCCACAGGGTAGACATTGACACTTACAGACAATAGTATATACAATACATACAAAAATAAATGTTTGTATAACTGGCCATATACAATTCTCTATTAGAAAAAAATAATCCCCCATGGCCATTATAGTTGTATTTAAATCTTTCATTTAACATTACCTTCTTTTGTATCTCAGCATCCATCTCTTCCCTTCTCTTCTTGGATGCTTCTTCTTCCTCCTTCTTTTTCTGTTCGTCCTTCTTCTGCTCCTCGGTCTTGTTTAATTTATTGAGATTTTTATACACCGGCATTTTACCTGTAATACATTACATTAAAATCATCTGCTCTATTTCAATGTTTAATTTTTTTTATATAAAAGCAAAAAGTGTTACATTGACATTTTTAAATTAGAAAAAAATGCACATATATCTATTCTCTTTTATAAAAAAAGTACTCACGACTAGGACCGTGTCACAGAGAGCATAAACCAGTGCAATAATGTATACAAAGGATTCATTTTGAAAAAATGTGCCCTCTGAGGCACAAAAACGCTCAAGATTTGTTGCTACTAGCAGTAAACCTCTCCTCCTCCTACCGACCAGCCAATATTTCCCAACTAGAGCCATCAAATAGGACTGATACAAGACATTTGGCGATTTCGTATGAATTAGATAAATACTGCAAGTGTTATTTCACTGTTATTGCAAAAATCTGTATGTTACCTGGCATATACCTTCAAGCTAAAGTTATATTATGAGATATTTTTCACTATACTCGCTGCAACTTCGATCCGGAATAAAAGTAAACAAACCATAAAATCCTTTGTAACCAACTGCACCCTGCACCAACTGACATAAATGAGGTTTTTTCCAGTAGTCACTATATTTTTAAACATTAGTAATGAAATAAGTAATGAAAGAACAAGTACAAACTACAAATAAATATAGTCATACCAGTCACACAAAACAATTACAACACACAATATCATTCACAAATCATTAATAAAGGGGTAAACCTTTCAACCTATTTTGTATCTTTCATGTATTTTGTTCTATATAACAGTATAAATTATTAATTTTCGTTTTAATACATTTGTAATACTTTATGCATTTGTCACGAAGCAAATAGCATTATTTACGAGTAAAAGTTTTTAAAAATGTAAAGGTACAAAAGAGTTAACAACTGATAAAACAACAAAAAGTTTAATTCCCCTGTATGTCACACAATTTGCTAGGCACCGGTTGGTTATTGAACATTCCAGATCGAATTTACACCAAACATATGTAGATGCTTTTAATATACTAGCGAGTGTGTTGATAACAACTTTGCTATGTAATACTCCAGAATATAATCTATCCCTGCAAAATTTTATTCAGATCCTTTCAAAAGAGTAACAAATATTTATCAATCCAGCGACGTCCACCCAACCAGTTTCACATCTATAATGTTAGTAGCAACTACAAAATAATTAAGTCGACGCCATACCAATGAAAGGCATCTTCCTGATCTCCGGTTTCTTGTATTCCCTACGCGGCGACGTCCGCGGCCGAGAGCTATCCCTAGTCGAGCTATCCCGTTTGTCATCCCGGCGCTCGTCTCGCCTGTCATCCCGTCTGTCATCTCGTCTGTCATCCCGTCTGTCGTCTCGTCTGTCATCCCGTCTGTCGTCCCGTCGATCTTCACGACGCCGCGGGTCGTCGCGCCGGTCGTGGCGCTCCGCCTCTCTGTGTATTCATATTTTAAGGAATTGGAGAAAAGAGACAACTTACTGGATTTCTTTAATTCACCTTATTAATTCATTATTTGAAGCAAACGCTAAATGTTAATCAGATCAGCTGTTCTCAATAAACAGATCAAAAACCTAAGTCATTATTTCGGGTTTTATTCCAAACTGAAAAACCCAGTAATAGTTGCTCCGTTTCAATGTACGGACAGTTATCAGTTACAGATTAGTTACATAATATTGATCATGATGAATACAGACCTCTTCCTCTGGTCTGGTCCGGAGCGCTCCACCGATCGTCTTTCGTCGATCTTCTCCTGCTTTATCCTGTCAAAGCGACCAATTCATACATCTTCATATATCTTTCATATTTATAACATACTGCACAGCATACATACACAGCAACATAGGCATAGTAGCTTATGACACGTTTTAAAAGTTCTATAGTTAAAGTTCAACTTAAAATGATAAATGCTTATTTCTTCATTAAGTTACCAATCTATTGTTATTTTTAAATGCAAATATCAGACCAATGACCTAAAGAGCAATAATCGTTCATAGATATCAGGTACATCAAAAAAAACCGATAAAATGTCTTTTAAAAAAAGATCTGGACCTCAAGCCCCCAGAATAAAAGTAATTTAGCGGCTGAATCATCGGCTACACAAACAGATAATGCAGTCATATTATTAACACCACAGAAAGATAACTATGTGCTGGTGTGTGTGTGTAGGTATATACCTGTGTTTGAATGTGTCAAACAGTTTCCTGTCGTGCTCGTTGAGGCGGTCCGTCTGTATGGCGGACATCCAATCCGCCAGGCTCTTGTCGTTGGCCTCCTGCTTCTCCTTCTTGGCTGCAATTATACAAAAAATACAGTCCCATTAGTTTCAGAGTTGCCATATTAATTTTAACCTGTTATCGTGTGGTAACTAAGCCATTTCCTGCGATAAAGCATATCCTATAACCATTTTTTTGGTTTTAAACTACGACTATGCCAAGTTTCGTGTAAACCTGTCCAGTGGTTTGTGCGGGAAGCTTGAACAGACAGACAGACAATAAAAATATTTTGGTCTGTATATCGATAACAAAGTCTCCTTGCATCAAAATTTTCAAAAAATATTTAATGTACGAATTGATGTCGTTACAGTATAGATTTTAGTTAATCATTTATATTTTGTCTATTTAATCATAATAAAAGTGGTTAACATCTTCAAAATGTTTTTTCCACGTCTGTCGGTTAGTTCTGACAGCATAACTCTTATTCATGACTTCGACCAACATGACCGAGGACGATCAAATGGTAAAAACCAACGACCAATCGCTTCAGGGCGGGTAGAAGAATAGGGACGTCGGACTAATAAGGAGAAAGAAGACGGCTGCGTCTTTTCTTACATTTCTTCTTCTTGACGGGCTCACTGTCGCTGGTGTGGCTGCTGGAGGAGCTGCTGCTGGAGCTACGCTTGCGCTTGCTCTTCTTCTTCTTTTCCTTTAAAACCAAGGTCACTCATTGAACTAACAACTCTTTTGCCTATATTTTTTAAGTAAGAAGTTCATAAAACGAAATGAAGCTATTAGGGAATTTATTTTAACTAAATTGTCTTTTATAACATTCTATTTAAAAGTTAATATTTATTGAATAATTTCATAATTGTTTTAAATTGCTACAAATGACACTTCTTACAAGAATACATCAGATGTCGCCTCCCACAGAAACTTTAGTTAATTGCCAATTTTAAGGCATTGTGGAACGTATATGTGTTGGCTGTTTGAAACCACACTAAACAAAAACCAGCCTAGATTTTAAGAGACCTGGTATGTGTCGAGACACATTTTTGTCACTGGTCGGACATTTATTTGTAATGATTATTCGAAGAAAACATTGGTTAGTTATTTGACCGGCCGGTTGGTCTAGTGGTTAGTGAACCTGACTGCTAAACCGAAGGTTATGGGTTCGATTCCACCCAGGACAAACTTTTCTGTGATGAGCAGGAATGTTTGTTCTGTGTGTCTGGGTGTTAATATTCATATAAGTATGTATTTAACAATATATATGTATGTTTATCAGTTGTCTGATCACCATAGTACAAACTAATGCTTAGTTTGGATTCAGATGGCCGAGTGTGAGTGGTGAGATATTTATTTATTTATTATGCATATTGTTACAGGCATGAAGAAGAAGCAGAGAGCGTCACCTTCTTTTTCTTCTTGTCAGTGTCTTGGTGCGGCGGGTCCTTGTTGGTGGTGTGGAAGCCGTCCGCGCTGAAGGTGATAGTGTGCGCGGCGTACTGCGCCTTCTCCTCCGCCGGCTTCAGCTTGTTGGTGGCGCGCGCCTTCTCGAACGCCTTCTGCCGGTCCGACATCCAGTCCGTCTCCCAGTGAGGGTTCTGTTCCACGAAGTTCTGAAACAATCGTGCTTTTAAGATAAACATGGTTTCATTTAAACGTTACGTTTTTAGTTACATTGTAATTTAATTAACATAGATTAAGTACATGACGTATGGCATGGCGATGGCTACTTACCATCAGGTGGGATCGTAGTCAAGCGCAACTTGATCTAATAAAAAAAAATCAATCCCCCAGAATCCCAAACTTTCACTAATACCTTTTAAAGCTTTTTACTATAGTAAGCATACTTTATCATAATAGATATGAAAAATATACTAAACAATTAAGTAGATCAACTTACTGTATAGTTTTTAGAATGGATGATGGACTTGAGATGTGCAGAGGCGCAGTGCAGGTCGCCGATGAACTGGTCGCACAGCTTGCAGTACCACGCGGTCGACGGCACGAAGAATTGTAAACCTTACGGAGATTACACACAGTTCAATCAGACACCTATCGTGGATAGGTTTTTTCAAACTTAAATTATTTCATAGACAATAACAGAAAGAAATAATTAAATTTCTGTTTGGGATAGCGCAATACATATAACAAACAAGATTTATTAATATAATTACAAGCGTAAGCTTTAACTGTGAAGATACCTATATAGATACGAAGAAATAAACCTATTATTAACCGTTGAAGAGTTGCCTTGTCTGGAGCCAATTCTGAACGTACTATCAGGTCACTTATAAAAATGCATTGTCATCAAAACTGAATCAGTATGCAAAATTTCAGTTCCGTAGTGTAAGATGAAGTGGGTCTAATTAAGCTTGCAAGATTAAACACGAACACTAATAAACGAATATACTAACATACTAATATACAAACATACACTGCAAGTTAAATAAAAGCTTGTAAAAATAAGTATAATATTAAAAATTAAAATTAAAATAAACCTGGAAAATTATATATGCCTGTCCTATATAATTCTCAGTATAACAATTTTTAAAATCAGGGTACAATCTATCTTACCGACGCCTAAGTACATCAGTTAGTATATATCAGTTAATTTAGTCTCGTAATTAAATGTATTTATCTAATATGTTTGTATGTATGTTGATGATACATGTAAGAGTGACACTATACCTCTGATAGGCGTCCTCTTGGTGGGCGCGGAGGGGAAGCTGGGGAACCCCTCGTTGACGCCGGTGACCGTGTGCCACGGCGCCTCCATGTGCGCGGCGGCCATCCTGCACCAGACAAATACCAGGGATCAGCAATTCGTCTTTCTCTCTCAACCTTATATCTCATATGCCATTTTCGTAATTCTTACTTTACAGCAATATTATTAGTTTAATACATAATAGTACATCCTTAGTAGTAGCAGTTGTATCCGTATATATTTTATAAATGCAAAAGTAACTGTTTGTCTTACCTTTTCCCACCTAAACTACTGAACCGATTTTGATGAAACATGGTACAGAGGTAGAATAAAACTTGTGGAAAAATATAGGCTACTGTTTATAGTCAAAAATACGAAATGAAAAACGTAGTCGCGGTTTTCCAATTCCAAAGCAATTTCTAGCCAGCACTGCCATATTCGTCCAGTGCCGACAGCAAAAAAAAATATTATTTTGCAAATATATTTATGTTTTTATTATATGTGTACATTTAAAATTAATTTTCATGATAATAATGATTTGACTGATAGATAGTTTAATGGTTGTTGTATTTTTATTTTATTTCTTATATTAATTGTTTTATAAACAATTTTGATAGAAATTTGCATGCTAAATGCTAAGTACTACTAACTAAATAAAACATTTTTCAATGTATCTAACAACTTCTGTACTGTTAATTGCAAATAAATTATTGATTCTAATTTATTCTCTTTTATGATGTTCAGCCAAGTAACCAAAAGGTGATGGAACTATTTGTATATTTTCATTAACACCTCGCCTACATTTACCTCGTATAAGTAAATTTTCAAAAATGAACTACATATCATAATGAAAAATTCATTTAAAAAAATCACAATATCGTGAGTATTCGTTATAATAAAAAATATAAAAGTTTACTTATGATGAGCCGGCGAGTGCAGGTGATTGAGGTAGTCCTTCGCGGTAGGCGGAAACTCGTTGCAGACGCGACACCAATGCATCTCCGGGTCGTAGTACACATAGTTGAACTTCTTGTTCGACGGCGACCTGCCAACATCGCATCGAAATCACATCACTACTAATTTATTAACACAATTGGTGTTTGTTAACCAAAATATCGCGAGGAACATTTTAGAGGAAAGATAAAAAAATATATAAGTTACCAAATATCTCTTCATATGAGAAGGTAATAAAATTGACAGTTGCTATTAAAAACAGATAAAATACGGTAAGAGGTAAACACACGTTGTAATTAAAATAAAATATCACAAGTCAACCTGAGGAGTTCCTTACAGCATTTCGTTCCCTTATATAAGCATTTTTCAAAAACGGATGACACAATTCTTACACAGAACACATTAAAATAATCAAACTATATTGTTGCTACCGCTCCAAATTTTAACCAGTAAAATATAATGCAAGAATGCTAGAACACCATAATATATCATCTCCTTTGACCCTAAACGAGAATGCTAAAGGAGAGGTTTTATTACCCAATCTCAGCCATACCACTTGTATACACAAGGAAATTAAGAGTATTTAAATTTAAAAAGAGAATAGTATGATTAAGTAAATAAAAAAATGTAATTGAAAAATGCATAAATGTCTTGGCTTCCAGCACATGAGCACTATTAGATAGATTATATAACTATCAAGAATATTTTTTTAGCAAGTAACATCCAGGTGCGCCAGATCGGGCATAGAAAATCAGCTCAAGAAGAATAGGTTCAGCATGATAGCTACATATAGCTTATTAAAGCTCGAAATTAACAAAAATAAAACAATAAGTTTAAAAGCTGAAACTATGCATCTGTTACAAGCAGAAAAATTAAAAGGTTTTGAAATGAAACCCGTATTATTATTCAAACAAAGTAAATGTTTTTAAATACTTTATTTTATCAACATGTGAAATTTCAATCATTTCAAGAAAAGAAATAATTAAATTGTTGGCAACACACATTATCTTTAAAATGCACTATATTAAACACAATATGAAATTTATACAATCGAAAATTGGTAAAAATACAATACATTGCAACCTGTATACAATAAAAAACAATGCATAAATAATGTCATTACATGTATTGCAAACACAGCAATATTAAAAATATGTATATTAATTGTTCACAGCTATTAAAAAAAAGCATACAAATAATGTAACAACCATATCTTCCAACTTCCTTTATTCCGCCTTTCTTCCTTGTTGTTAAAGTCACTGTTCCAACGAGCAAAACCTCATTCCTTGCTAAAGTCTCATCATATTTGCCTAAAGAAAAATATATTTAACTAATTCATTAAATCCTGCAAATACTTACTGCATTATAAAAAATGTATAATAGAGTTTATTTAACTTAACTAACTTAAAAGGATATAAACACCAATTGACAACATTAATACATAGCAAATCTATTTACAATTAAGTAATGTGAGTTATTTTTTGAGTGAGTTATAAGTTTCACAAAAATCAATAGCTACAGGAAACTGACAAAAAACGTACCTGGATTTCTGCTTGGACCCCGAGCGGTCGTTGGAACCGTCTGAGTCTATGTGTTCTTGTGCTTCCTCCCCAATGATGCCATTCAGCATGTCCACCACGTTGTTGATCGTCTTCAGCTTATTCTGGATCTCCAACTATACAGAGGCAAGGCAACATTGATGCAGAATTCATGATCGTGCTTAAGCACTATAGGGTACTGAATGTAATCACATTCACAACTAAAAAATAAATTGAGCTATGCTAAATTTACAGTAAGATATATATGTAGCGATAACAATTTCAAACCTGCAGCTTGGTATTTTCCTTAAGAAACCTCTTCGTATCCGGACTAGGAGAGCGCTTGGCGTCACCGCGCAGTTCGTTCCTTTGATCTTTCAAAGTCTCCAACTCTTTCTTGAGTATCGCAGTCTTCTTTATGTAATCCTCCCGCTGCTTAGACAGTGCGGCCTTCTGATGCCGCATTTCAGACTCTATAGCGGCTGCAAGGGAGACGTAAGAGTGAAGAAATGCTCCACATATACTATGAGTGCAACATCATGTAAAAATGTAACTGAAAGACAAAGTGAACAAGCATATAAAAGCTGGTATTAAAATATTACATGAAGCTGCACTCAATTGGGAAGCAAATGAAGATTAATATGCCATCATGTCATGAGCTTGAAAAAAACATAAATTGGCAAATAAAATTGATATTAAGATCATCAGCAATCCTCCTTGTTGAGAGTATGTATCATAGTCTGGTAGTCTGCATATTATCATGTAATACCTTCAATATTTTAAACCAAATGTTAACCTAGGTAAACCTGAAATAAAATATTTTTATCCATGTTATAAATATAAGATAGTTCCTCGTAACATGCATGCATAATGTAATTTTATGTGTAAGCATGCCTTTCTATTTAGAATCAATAAAATTGGTTGTTTAGTGACAATTTACACAATCATTATGTAATGAGCAATTAGTATGATAATAATGAAAGAGGTAGAAAATACTAGGATTTTTTCATAAAATAAAAGTCTTGTCAACTTATATTTTAATCATACCACAAGCACAAGTGCAATGTAATAAAGGTTTAAGCGGCAGGGAATGCCACTCCGCATTAATTGAACTACACACACAGTCAAAGATACATAAATATATAAAATATTGGCATTACCATACCTCCTTCTTTAATCAACTTACAAATTTTACATCATAATGCAGCTCCCCAGGAATACAAAAATGCACTATTGAATACCTCCAAGACAGTTTTGCTACATATATTTATAAAATATTCTAAGAACAAGTGAATAGCCAATAATATTATTTTGAAA
Source organism: Asbolis capucinus (assembly GCA_018249125.1). Taxonomy (NCBI): domain Eukaryota; kingdom Metazoa; phylum Arthropoda; class Insecta; order Lepidoptera; family Hesperiidae; genus Asbolis; species Asbolis capucinus. Next base: position 15,135 of record DWJZ01000743.1, read on the forward strand.
AAGGGTAAACTAAAAATAAGAAACTACACATTTCATTGTACATTGAGAAAAAAGAATTCCAACACTATTTCTAGCACCTATTTGTGGAATTGCTTGCCCTACTAAACATTCCAAATATCAACAGGTAGACATCTTAATCTTGACTAGCCCAAAATTCGAGGATAGTCAATCATCTTAAACTTGTCTGCATTCTCAATATCCAAAACCGAATCCATGACAATATTTATTTGTAATAAAAGTGATGTTAAGCTTATAGTTATATAATTAAATTTAAAAATTTAAGATAAACAGAATAAGATATTTCATAACAAATTAATTTTAATGAGAGAAACTAACATAACATAAAATAATTAGCCAGTATTTTTGATATGAAGTCTGTACACAAAAAGTACACTAAAGCAGAATATATATATTGCTAAGCATTACATGCTATAAGCTTGCACAGGAGGCAACACAAAATATTAAGCAGACTAAAATAACTCAAGCACAATCCAATAAATCAATTTCAATGAAAACCATCATTATATAATTTTATTTTCCATAAATTATATTTTACATTTTCCATAAATTATTTCCAATAGTGAAATTTGTAATTTTATATAAAGAAATTATAAGTAGGTAAGTAAAATTGTTAAAAATCTTAACCATTCTCACCCTCTTTTTTTATTTGATCCTCAACATTATTCACAAACATTGTCGGAGCAATTGGTGGGGGTGGTAAAGACATCTGGTTCCACGTCGCAATGTCAGGAGGATGAGGTGCTGGTGGTACAGCTATAGTGGGGAATTCGTCGTAGATACCAGATGGGTATGGGTTTGGTGGATAATTCGGTCCGTAGCTGGACGACTGAAACAAATTACAGAAACTGAAAATACAACTGATATATTAATTGTACAATAAACGAGGTTAGAGTTACCTTTTGTTTAGCACTTTGTTGTGCATACTTTAACACGCTTCAAAACTGAACCAGTTCTTACTGCACCGCAGAAATAGTTGACTAGGTCTACCACTATATAATAATGTGTTTTTAATTAATGTGTTAAACAAATGATTTTTTTGGAACAACTAATACAACCATCAAAGTGAAACAGGTTAGGGAGGAACAATGCCCCTTTTAAATGCGGCATTTCGGAACAGTCAACAATATATGTATAATAGACGTGACAAAAAATTACACACAACTGATATAACATACCGAAATCTATTAAATTAAAGTAAGTAGGAAAGAATGTACCTTATATAAAGGAGTTAAAGTTAATTTTCCTACTACAGTTACAAACAAATTGAAGGTTAAATAACTAGCCGAAACGCCAATCTAAACATAATAAAAGCAGTTTGTTCTTAATGTATAATTTAACAGAAGAAATATGATAATACTTCAGGCGGGAATGCAGGGGCTGGAGCTGCAGGCGGTGGGAACTCTTGAAACTGATTATCCCAGAGTTCGCTGGGTTCCGGTAACTTTGAAATCTCGCTCAAAATGTTTTCGTCCAAAAGATCCTTGTCGTTCTTGGGGCGAGGAGAGCGACTTCTGCGTTTTTCCACGTCTCTTGGTGGACTTCTGCCCGTCTTCATGGACTGTGGGCGGTTTTTGTCGTACCGATAGTTGCCTCTATCCCTATCCCACGCTCGGTCGCGATCACGAATATCACGATTATAGTAATTTGTCCTCGGATCACGAGACATTGTACACTTCACTAGGCTATTTTATTACACGATTTAATGTTACATAAAAAAAATCTTAAAAAAAATAACACGATTTTATTTAACACATGTATACAAAATTCTACAAAAGTACAACAACGCCATTTTCAATTAAATGAAACTGAATCTGACGTTTTTATTATCAGAAGCGTCATCCACAGACGATAAATACAGAATAACAATATTCCTTTGCATTGTAAACAGACCATTACAAATTCAAAAGATATTTCACTATTTCTTATGGAAATGATTCTGTAAAAAAATAAACAAACATTTTCCTAAATTATGGTTTTTATTAAGTACATTTTCAGTGTATTGCTACATCATTCGTACAACAGATGGTGTTGAAATATGTAATAGAAAAATGAGATGAAATTTCAATTAAAATTTTCGATCAATAACAATAATTGATCAAAAATTGTTTTACTAATATTATGAATGTGAAAGTGAGTATGGATGGATGGACATTTATTCGATACTCCTTCACGAAAAACTCTACTTACCTATCACGTGGTCAAAACCGCAGGCGAAAAGAGTACTCTCAGACGATACGTAGTCAAATCATTCAGAGAGAAGCCTAATTAGTGTCAAAAACTAAACTGGATTTAATCCAACTTATCGTGGCCGTTGAAAAACTGTCATCCATCCCCATGTATTAAGACAGGTTGCATTTACCGCAAATAAAATAAAAATAAAATATTTTTCAGGGATAATCTGACGATCTTTTTACTGTGATACGAAATTTGAAAATTTGTTTTCTTCTAGACAATCCAATTGTTTTCCAATCGGGAAACGAATGACATTCACTAGGATACACGACAAATCGCCTTAGAGGAAATTGATCATGAAACATGACAAAAACGTTGCTGACGCATTATAGGAACTGCAAAATATAGATCCCTCGACCAGGACTGCTTGTTTCTATTGTATTAAGCTACTTGTAATATAAAACGTTATTATAATTACATAGAGTATTTTACTATATTGATATCCAGACTAATATTATGAAGAGGTAAATTTGATTGTTTCTTTGAGGCTAATGGGCTCCGAAGCTACTACGTCTGTTTAGAAACATTCTTTCACCATTAGAATCTTACATTATACCTGATGAACAAAGGTTATAATATAAAATATTTCCAAAAACTTTAGGGAACGTATAAAAACTTCAATAATGTAACTCACGTGTGAAAATAGTATCAGAACCATCCAAAATACCAATAAAACGCGTACGCTGCAGAAATAATTGACAATACATAGAACAAAGTAAACTTCTGTGGTTTTATAAAGATCATCTACAAATAAGTACGCGATGGTTAACTGTTACAGTTATGTCACCATAACTACATTTGTCTGATAAGTGGTTCATCCGCAGTCATTCGCGGGCAGGTGTTAAGTAGTTCATAAAGTTTAAACAATAAAAATTAACAGATTCAGACCTACTTCTAAAGAGTGTGTCGTATTATGTAGGGCGGTATATAATTAGATTATGTTACCAGAAGAGGCCTACTAACTGTGAAGTTTATTTCGCCATTTCGATAATAAAGCAATTTATCTAGCAATAAATTAGCAATTAATATTATATGAAATTAGTGTTGAATTCAATATCTAATAAAATTTAAATTTGAAGTACAATACACGAAGAATAACATTTAATAGAAAACAATTTATTATTTGGGGTAACCAAAAGTTACGGTAATTTAGTTTAATTGTTTACTTTGTCAGTGGATCGAAATGGCGAAACAGAAAATCGGCTGGAGTTCTTAAGAAGTTTCTACGGCAGCTATTTCGGCATTTCCATTTCACCTTAGTCTTACCTTCAACTTCGAATACATTGCTGGTTAGGAAGTATAGGTTAGGTCGTTGCACTTGATGGCGGGGTAGCAAAACCATCGCGGCGGTCAACAAGCAGCCATTGCCGCGCAGCTCCACAGTACGCGTGCGCGGTATCTCGGCTCCTGAAACGGCGCGAAAATAGTTATCTTTATTTTTTTTTATAAATTGATATTAAAAAAATATACAATTCCGAGACATAATTACAATCAGTTTACGGTTTTGCTTCTTTTTATTTTGACAGTCTGTCTGTGTCAGTGTTTTTTTTTTAATTTTAAACGGACTGTAAAATGAAATATAAGGTAAGACTTTTTAAAATTTATCATATTTAATCTGTTTTTTACTGATAAATATTTACATCTTGAATTTAAGTGAACGTATTTACCCCGTGGAAAACATATTCGTGGCTTATCCTCATTATAAATTTGACAAATATCAAAGTTTTTAATAAGTACTTAGTTATTAACTTGTTATTAGAAGACGCGAAAAACGCCTACAAGAAAAATATTTTATATAATGAGGGTAGGTAGGTACGTATAAATTCCACACGAACTCAAAAACTTATACATATGTATGAAGTTTACACGAAAACTAAAACCTTGAGTAGTGAAGTTATTGAAGCAAGCACAGCGAAATATCTAATGAAGCTCACAAAAGAGAAATAAACGATTAAGTTTTTATATGTTCAACCTTCTACAGCCAGTGTCCTCTTCTGTGATAGAAACTAAATACTTTGGATAATTACCTTCCAGGGTTAAGAATTTTTGACCAAAACTGATGTTATTTTAGCAGTTCTACTATATAATTTAAATAGCTTAAAATTCATATTTTGTATAGTTATCTACAACCAACTTATTATATATATTATTTTTATTCAATGGTAAGTATAGGAATATCTTGGTACAAAGTTACTGCTTATTTCCTGCGAAATATCTTCACCACTCTAAGTACCTACAAATAGCTGTAGCCACTGTAAATACTTCGTTCTTATGCTTGAATTACGTGTATAAGGAAAGGAATATAGTCTTATGTATTGTTCTCAATCTCAAATATTATATCACCTAAAAAAGAATCTCTGTTATCTTTATAATAAGTTCGTAATGTCTTTTATGTCGCGAATAATATATTCTAAAACGGTCAGTGTAAACTTGTTACAAAATATAAGGTTAAATAAAATACTACACAGTAATAGGTTCGATATAATTTACTACTGAACATGAGGTTCTCTTGTAACTAAGGAAGCTTGGTTCCGCCAAATTTCTTCAATTCAGTGACCGACCCAAGTGTCGTGAATTAATAGCCCATTCAAAGGTGAGGGCGCCACAGGCTACGGGAGGTAATGGAGCGTGTGTCATTAGCGATCATTCATGATCTTTCCGAACCCACGGTTGCTTAACACATTGCTTACAATCGACACAGCCGCTGGGCTATTTAGCACTTATTTGGTTAAACTTAACGCCGCCTCCGCCGCGCCTCGCAGATAACTTCGTTATATTATCGCAGCGGTATTTTATATTTTCCTCGAGTTTCTTGTTTGTAGGTAGGTATTATAGAATAATATTAGGTAGAAAAAAAGCAGGAAAAATGCTACGTTCGTATTTATTAGAATTATCCTGTTACTTAAGATTTATTATTATTGTACGACAATATTAAAATAAAAGGGGATAATCAAGTTTAATGTAGGTTGGTGTCTTTTAGAGAAGAGTGAATAGTCTTCTTCTAGTTTACTTTACCATCTAACCACATCACCACTTACCATCAGGGGGGATTGTACTCAAGGATTAAATTAAAGTGAAGCGGTTTGTTTCGATTGTAAACGATCGAAGAAGTTAAGCAATAGCAGGCGTGTTCGACACGAGGATAGGTGACTGCTAGTGGCAAAAATTTCATGAACGCTTCCGTGTTTCGGAGGGCACGTAAAACCATCGGTCCCGGTTGTTGTCGTAAGATAGCAATCGTTAAGCCATGGGGTCTCCGGGCGGCATTAAAACTTCCGACACTTGGGGTGTCCACTAACTTCTTCACCAATCCGTTTTGGAGCAACGTGGTGGAGTATGCTCAAGGCCTCCTCAGTATGAAGAGAGACCCGTGCTCAGTAGTAGACCATTGTTGGGTTGAAGCCAGCTATTAATTTAAGGTATATAATAATATTTTTTATCGAAAAAAAAACGGACCGACAAGTAATACAATGCGTGTGTAGGGAAAACTAACCGTCAGATGTCGCTCAAAATTACATGCAATTATCCGTCAAGTATTAGCTTTTGAACAAAAACAGAATTATAAAAATCGAAATAACCAATATAAAGTTAATAACGAATATTAAGAAAAACGAGATAAATACTAATTACTCAAAAACCACTCGTCAGATGTCGCTTATAGTTATATGAACATACAATACAAGAATGACGTTTACTTAACTCCAAAACTGCTCGTCAAATTTACATGGCAGTATGCGGCAAGTACTAGCTTTTATATAAAAAACAATCATTAAAATCGGTGAACCCAATGTAAGGTTATGAACGAATATTAGGAAAAACAAAAAAAAAACGAATAATCCAAAAACCACCCGTCGATTAAAGAAAAATGGGACCACCACAGCTTTCGAGTTCTGAGAAAGTTCTGAGATAAAAGTATACATATAAAAAAATACACACAAATTGAGTACTTCTTCCGTTTTTGAAGTCGGTAAAAACATATGAATTAAAATTATCTCTGGTTTACTTGAATAGCCCAAATTAATTTAAAACTTTACATGGGTAAATAGGCATCATATTGAAAAACTTTTCCTATTACAGCTATTCTATACATAAAGTTCGGTCATGTATTAGGAACAGTGGCGTAATTATATTACTTGAGGCCCCTGACAAAATGAATGAATGGGGCCCTAAGAAAATTCGTCACCTTATGTACTTTATATCTTTATATATACAATTCTCTTGTCACGTCGCTGTCACGTGTATGTCACCGAACTCCTCCTAAACCGCTGAACCGATTTGAATGAACTTTTTTGTACGTGTTTGGCTGGCGCCATTGGATGGTTAAGGTTCACAAGTCAGTTTTTTTTTGGTTTTAAAATATTTGCGAAAGTTCAGGGGGGGTTCAGAAAGTAAAAAAAATAAAAAAATAGTCTTGCGGTACGACGTTCGCCGGGTCAGCTAGTAAAATTATATTTTAAATTTTGTTTAAAATGTTTAGTAACGCGTTTGCAACTTGGGCCGTGCGCTCCCACAGGCTAGGCGACTATAGCATTTGGCCACCCTACACCACTGATTACAAACGGACAAGCAGAATCAAATATTCAGTTTTAAATTTAAGATACAACCCAACGTATTACAATTTAAAAACATAAAAACACTTATAAATATGAACTGGCCGAATCATTAATGAAAATATCTCACGGCCGAAGGAACAATATACGATAACATTCATATTTATTTTGTTATTGAAATCGATCTGTATTGTTAATTTGGCACTGCATACAGCATCACCAGTGAAGTAGGTACTTTATCCAGTTATTTCTTCATCATGATGTCTAAGATTAAGTCAAGGTTTTTATAATAAAACCGACGATTATAGCTTTAAATTAAACCGTTCTTCGTTATTCAAGATCATTTGAAAAACTAAAAGTTCAGCCTACTAGCAACTCGGCACTCGTACGGTGCAATCTTTATAGAATACTAGCTGACCCAGCAAATGTTGTTTTGTCAAATAAATTATTTCTAGGTAATTTTAATTGGAATAGAGTGAAAAGCGTTCACAAAAACGACAATAATTTAATTGATCAGTAAACATAAACAATAGGGGTTGGTGACAGGAGGGTAAAAATTTAGGGTTGTTTGTATTTTTTATACCATTGTAAAAAAATAAAATTTTAAAATTATCTGGATTAAAACAATGTACCTAACATTGTTGGGTTGGATCACTTGATGTATGAAAAATAGATAGTAGCCAATTATCAGATCTACTGAATATGCAAAAAAAAATCATAAAAAATAACATTGTGACATGAGAATTTTATATATAGTATAGGGCTTTGCCCGCTTGGTAGATACGTTTATAAAAAGTAGCCCATGTGTTATTCCGGACTATAGTCCATCTCCGTGCTAAATTTTACCCAGATCGGTTCAGTAGTTTCTGTGTGAAGATATATGACAAACATCTATGCACCAAAGAAGGTGAAATAACAAACATCTATTCAACAATCCTCACAAACTATCTGTTTATATAATAGTAAAAAGTGTGAATTGTATTATTTAAAACAATGCAATATAACCTAATCTATGTATAGTAAAATCTGATTGTAAGTTCATCTGTATATTATATTTGTCGAGTCAAGATGACCTTCGAATCAACTATAGGATACTGTAACTGTTAAACTGTGTAACGCGGCGAAGAACTGAGACGAGTACTCTGAGAACTCTTCGAGTCTGCAAATATCTTTGAGGTCTCATAAATCGTTATGCGCGCGCCTTTTTGACATCTGTCAATTCTACTCTGTCAGCTGTCACTAGTTACACGTCCAAGTGATATCGACGTTTGCTAACATCAAGTGCTACACGTTCCACAGATTACAGTTTTCAGTTTCGTCACCGACTCAACTCTTGTCTCTCTCCGGCATACTTTTTTATATTACTTATACAAAATTCAGTATTCCAACCAAAATATAAGTAGGTAGTCTTTAAAACGTAAAGGACCAAAAAAACCTTTTTTTACTGGTAGTGAATACCGACTGCCCATTTCGTTAAATATTTCCGTGAGGAGGGATTTTTAATGCGGTGATCAATTAGTTGTGCCAAATATCTTTTTTCTAGTAACCAAGGGTTTTTACTAGACTGCGGAAGAGTGGAAGGACGTAGCACAACTACGAGTATATTGGTACCACGGGCTTACCGATCAGTATGAGTTACATCAAAATAATATCCTACGGAAATGCTTATCACAAGAAAGCCTAGAAAAAAGTCTGCGATAGCTTAAATATATCTCCTAAGGTTTACTCACAGTAACCACTTTAATCTGTAAATAAATTTATTTAAAAATATTTATTTGCTAAAAAACTACTGAACGGATCTAAATGAAATTTGGTACAGAGATAGATTACAGTCTAAAATAACATATAGACTACTATTTATCAACATACCAAACGGGCGAAGTCGCGGGCGGACACTAGTACATAATTTCAATATCAATAACCACGTTGGTCGGATATACAACTCCTTTCGTGGTACGGTGTGTCGACCGCCTTCCTTTTTGGGAGCACACCGTTAGGATTCCTATTCGTCAACTCCTGCCGATCACTGCCGATGATCACTGACAAGATGAGGTCGGTTGTTGACCGAAAACAATAAGTCGACAGTTATTGTAATGTATTCTAGAGGGGGCGTGTGCTATCAATCATTTGATCCGTTCACTCGTTCTGATAGGGATTAATATTTCGCGCGTGTCGATTAATGCTTATAAAAGAGTATTAAAGCGGTATTCTAGGATTCCGTTGTGAATTTGTGACCCTTATATTTGGTCATGTATGTCTGTTCGTCCGTCAGTAGCAGGGAATAACATTTATTGCGGAAAAACAAACGTTGTATTTTCTTCACCATTCTCATACATTTTTTCATTTGGCATTTGTCTTAAGTCTCAGATCCTTTGTACCCCTTGTTACATGCCAAATCAAGGGATTTGGCGTTGATTTATTACTGTCGACATTTATACCGTCTTAGATAAAATCTTAGAAAATACGTTTTTAAGGTTTTTATTTACCCTTCTCTGGAATGATATAATAGGAGTGATTTTTATACGCGCCTACCCCATCAAGGTACTTATAACGCTAAGCACGAGCGTGAATGCGCGAGGCTTGACACAAACGAGGCCGGTTTTTTTGGCTTTGGGTACTTTAAAAAGGATCCTACTATCCAGGATAGTGCATATGGTTATCCAGGATAGTGCCATGGTACAAAGGATATTTTATTTCCATGAATCTGAAGTGAGACAGTCATTCCACTACGATTTCTTTAATCAATATGATATTTGAGCAGGTTTCTTTCTCTTCTTCTAGAGGGTTTATTCATCATTATTAATATATTATCTCAATAAGATGCTAAGTTTATTAGGTAAATGTTGATAAAATCCTAGTAAATTTAAAAAACCTCTTGCAAACTATAACAAACTGCATCATTTTATAAGATAAAAAATAATATTAAGATCAAATTTACCGATACCCTTTAATAGTCCCTGGCATTATAATTCCTTTCCGAATTGTTTTATCGAGAGATTCAGTAACAACACGAATGATGTACTTCTTTATAATAATTTTAGCGAACTAAATTTGATCTATCTGGTAACCATACTTTTTGTTCTTGGTTGGTTTTCCTTCTTGGAAGACTAAAACGAGAGATTTTATTTCCTTCTTGGAAAACAAATTAGGAGAAATACGTATTTTTTTAATTAATGTTAAAATTTAAATCTAGTTGTACCTCTTTAAATACTGGTTCAAATTATAAATATATATTTTTTTCAATTTAAAAAAATATTTTTTTTCACTTAAAAATAATTTGAATTTGAATTGAATTTGGCAAATGTACTATTTTATGATTTCTTTTATATTAGAATTATGGTTTAAGTTAGTCTAAGTATAAGAGTAGTTAATTAAATATGCACTTTTAGCATAATAATTATAATTAAATACAGCCGAGTAGGTATATACTATGTATGTTACGTCAAAACGTGAACGCGTCTGTATTGCTGCCCAAAGCCTGGTGCTCGTCAAAATAATATTAAACTATGATAAAATAGCGGTTAATGTAATGTTGTTGCATCGTGTTAACAGTAATGTAACCTTACATTCCATCTGCCATGGCTTGTTTCATCTCGTGACTAATACATAGGGCCGAGAATCCTGTTGTTATATTAAAATGATCTGACTTTTAAACATTTTCAATTAGAAGTAAGATTAGGAAGCTTCTCTTTGGGATAGTTTGGGATGAATTTCTTGTATGTGGGAAATACCTGGTATTCCAGGATTGTATGACGAAAGAGTAGAGTTCATCATTAATCCCACAGCCAGGACTTAGCTTTTTAACTGCAGTATTCTGCCATACAACTCAATTCTTAAGCACCAGATAATATTTTTAGCGGACTTTCAAAGAGTAGAACGTTCCCAATTCGATTGTATTTTTTTTAATAATTCCATCTTTTTAATTTTTCATAAGGTTTTATTGTGTACCGTACTGTATGTATATTGATAATTCGTTGATGTGAACGTTTTAAAAAAAACTAGTCAAGTATTTATCATCCCTGCAGTAGTGAAGATGTTCTCTGAATTATTCATGTGCAATGTTTAATTAAACCGCGTTGTGGTTTAATTACTATATTGTGTAGGCAGGTTCTTGTTGTGGGTCTGTGGCCAAGATCAAACGACTGTGCAATTATTTAATGCTTCAATATTTTTTTTTAAGTATTATTGTCTATAAGATACTTTAATGAATTATACACTGGGTTAGTATTGATATTACTAAACCTAGTAAATTATATGGAAAAATGTGTGAATATACGTAAAATATAGTAATTTTTTTACAAAAAGTTTTCCATAATGTTCATTTTTCTAAGCATGGGCTTGTTAAATATATTTTTTGTGTTCGAAAACGATTCTCTCAATTAAAAATTTGTAACATGTCCGTTAAGATGGGAATAGTGAAAAGAGGAATTAGTATTTGACTTAATTAATGATTGGTCATTAGTTCCTAAGAAACCCCAGAAACGAAACTAAGGGCTTGCATACAGAATCATCAACAAAATCTTATGATAAAATAAAATATCTTCGGACAAGTCTCACACGGCTATCTGACCCCAAACTAAGCGTTAGCTTGTACTGGGGTGATCAGACAACTGATAAACACAAATATACATTTTAAATAGACTTACATAGATATTTTTTACACCCAGACACAGAAATTCCTGCTCATCCCGCAAAAGTTTGATCTGGGTAGGAATAAAACCCACGGTGTTCGGTGTAGCAGTTCACTAACCACTAGACCAACCGACCTGTCAATCAGAATCAAGTCAAAGTGCGCCAATTGTTATATAAATTGAACTACTTATTCAACTATTTTGTAAAAGGTTTTTGTTCGACGATGCCCAGTAGAGAGATCGGCGCTTGCAAACATTGTTACGGAGATATCTTGAACTTGAGATATTTGTAAATTGGTCTGGTATTGCATTATGGCGGGTTTCACAGTCCACTGCTCGAGTGTGGTTAAGAGACTGCCCGTTCAGCGCTCGTTCTTGAAACACTCCAAGATTAATGGCGTGTATTAATCGTAAGTGGAGTTAAGCAACAATTGGCTATGAGTGACTGGTACTGGCAAAATGTCGTGAGTCTCCGTGCTTCAGAGGGCACATAACGTTCTACTTACCGTCAAATGGAAGTTGTAAAGCCGTGTTTGTAGCCTGCAGCATAAAAACTTCCGATGCATTAACATACTTGTTAGTCGTTAAACGTTCCATCAATTTGCGTTGGATCAACGTCAAATATGCTCGTGAAATCCTGACTTAGGAAATCCCGCTCAGTAGGCATTTTATTATAGCCAAAAAGCCAAGCTACTATTATGAAAGCCAAAATTTGTGAGAACGGAGACGGATGGGTAGACGGCTGTTTATTATTCTAAAACTACTGAACAGATCTGAATGAAATTTTGCACAGAGATAGATTATAGTCTGGAATAACACATAGAATACTATTTATCGATTCACCATATGGGCGAAACCAAGGGCGGACCCTAGTCCTACTAATATAAAAAAATAATGTTTGTGAGGACGGAAGCTTAGAAGAATGGTTTTTAATTCTTTTACGCAAAAACTACTAAGAAAAGAAAGAAAGAAAGAAAATATTGTTTATTCTTAAGCAGATCTGAATTAAATTTGGCACAGGCATTGAATATAGTCTGGACTAACACATTGGCTATTTTACTAGTACTACGCAAGCGAAGCCGCGAGCATTCACTAGTGAAACATAATTGCAGGCTGTTATAACAGTCGTGATCTTAGTATAATTAAAAATATTTCCATTAATACCGCCAAACCAACATCCTCGAACGTGGGTCTTTCCCCGAGCTTTAGTAAAAACTAGACGTAAACATGACGACTTGGAATATAACTGAATTAACTTAGTATTAATATTTCATTATTTTTAGAATAAATTACATTATATCGTAACGCATTATATAAAGTAAATGTATACTGAGACGAAGATAGTATCGATGGTTCCTATGGATTCCTTTCTTTCATCACCCGTAGCGCGAAGGACTGGAATAAGTTGCCCGCGTCACTGTTGCCGTTTGATTACATGTAATTGTCATAAATTCAAAAGTTAATCGGCTTCTTTTAAGTCAGTGAGCTATACCATCGAAGACTTCACCGCCACTTAACATCGAGTAGGATCGTAAGCGCCAACTTATTTATGATCAAAAGGGTCACTTTTCGTTGTAATTTTTTAACTCAAGAACGGGCTCACCTATCCGAACCAAATGTTTAGGCTTTGTTCGGACTATTTAGTAAAAGGTTTTTGTGTTTACACAAAATCGGTAGTGGTTCTTCATTTATCACACTATTTGTATTTTTGTAAATGGGGTTTTTACTGTCAAATTGAACCTTTTTTTAGGCTACGTGAACAAAGTCGCGGGCGGAAGCTAGTTTAATATACATACATATATTTTGTACGCAACTAAAGCTTATGAAACTTGGCAAAGTTACTACGTATTATTTTTCAATGCACGTTCTTAACACAAAAGCGATTAATGCCAAAAAGTAAAAATTATCAAGTTCTTACATTGGCTTTTATAAATACGAGCCGTCGACATGACGAAGAGAGTAAGAGATGAGAGAGATATCAATTGTCGCTCTTCTTTCTCCTCATATTCTGTTGTATGTTTATTAATATTTTTTTAC